>VFFE01007232.1:340378-636067 GCA_008921705.1 Burhinus oedicnemus | reverse complement strand
GCCCGGCCCTGCCGGCGGCGGCGGCTCCTGACGCCCAGCCCAGGGAAGAGGCTCCGACAAAATGGCGAAGTGAGGGGCCGGCCCCATTGTGCGGCGGGGGCTGCGGGCGGGGGCCGGGCAGGGCGCTTCCCCGGCGGGCTGGGGGCGCCGCCGCCGCCGCGCCCGCTGCCCGGGAGCGGGCCGCTGCCGGCCCGCCCTTCTCGGCCCTGATCCCGAGTTGCCTTCGGAAGGTGGAACAAAATGGCGAAACCTAACATGGCCGTTCGGAGTTGGTGACTCCAAAATAAACAGCTTGTGTCCTTCCCTCCCTGCAGACCGGGTGTGCCAGCAGCCGGGGCTCTCCCTCTGGGTCCCCTTCCAGAACGCTGCCACTGCGGTCACCAACCTCTACAAAGGTAAGGGGTTGCTCCCCCCACTGCCCTGACAGCCCTCCCTGCTGAGCCAGGCCCTGCTCTGCCTCCTGCCCCGGCTTACTCATAAGCAGGGCCTGTTAATGTCTCTTATTCACCCTGATAAAATCTAACCCGAGACTGCTTCCTGAATCTTGCAAGTTTTCCCTGGGCCACTTTAGCTGATGGTAGCTGAATCTTTTCTGTTGCCTCACGTCGGTGACTAATAACTTCAAAGCTATTTTACTTTGAGACCCTTGAAAAAGGATGTTTCTAATGTGGGGCTTGCTCTCATGAATTCAAGGGAAGAGTGCGATAGGTTTCTAAAGAGTACTTACATTTCCTGCATTTTGTATATTTCATGGTGTATTAATGTTGAGGTATCAGTATAATACATGTATATTTGCTGTGAAGTATAGGTTGGGTTTAGTGTTAGCAAACTTCTGCATAGATGTTGGGTGACAAAAAGTTTTACCTTGTGACAGTGAGGCTTCTTAAGCCTCCCAGTTTATTTTAAGCACTAGAATGTGTCCATCGTGGCTGTAAGAAAGCAGTGTTAGCCAAAACTTTGATAAGAGTGCACTCTGCATGTGGCTTTGCTTTTGTGCTATTTTGCTGTGTGTTTCTATCTGTCAGGATCCTTTCCTGAACTCTGCTGTTCTTTGGATTGTCACAAGAATTCTTGTCTGCAGAAGAATCATTCAGTGGTTTCTAGTTTGTTTAAAAGACTGTACAAAAATGATATCTATGTTAGTGGAGGCTTAAATTGGCACAGTGCAATTCCCATTGTTACTGTCTTCCATTCCTAGGAAGGAAAAAACTTTAAAGTTCCAAGTTGTTGTTTTTCTGACTTGTAGTTTGATTTTTTTGAGTTGTGGGGTTTTTTGGTCTATACAGTGTTATCTATAGTTCTACCTGCATGTTCTTTCATTTATCTCCAGTTTCCCCATTTTGGATTTGCTTTAAGCAGTTGAACTTAGTAACATGTTTGTGATGGCTGATCAGGTTTCTGACGGATGGTGGACAGAGCCAGGAGGAACCATAGATGCGTAACCCTCACTGCCAGAGACTTGACTCTTGCAGAAAATGCATTTGGATGTTGTGTATGGGCCATAGGTCATAGAAAGGGGCAGCACATCACATAACAGGGTAGGTGTTTGCCTGAGGGAGTGGGTCACTATTACATGGTCTGGGACTCTGGTCACTTGAGCATGGTACTAGAGTAGCAGCAGGTAGTGTTAATAAGTTATCTGGAATAATTATAGTCTTTTTTTACAAATGGCATTGCTTTCCATTACAGCATGTTTACTATGAAAACTTAGGCTCTTTAGTTTTGGTTAAATCATTTGATTACTTGCGCTATAGGCAAAATGAGCCCTACTTTTCTGGAATGATGTGATTAACAGAAGAGTATGTATTGGGGTGATCATGGAAACTAGAATTTAAGTAGGAAGCTGTCTTTAGTCAGGTGTAGTGTAATCTTCAAAAAGCAGCATCTGAAACAAATCTTTCCTTAAAACACATCTTTAAGAAGTGCTGAAGTACTTCAGTTACTCAGAACTAGCATCTTTCAATTTTAAATTAACTTCTAAGCGGGTACAAATTTGTTGAGAACACAGGGAGAACCATCTAGGCACTGGCATACCAGGCACATTGGAGTCTCTTAATGTGAATTTGCCTTCCCTAGTGATGAACATGGCTCTTTAAAAATCTGTTGTTTCCCACATACTCAGTAATGTTTGTGTTTTGGAGAGCTCTGTCAAAACACTGGAGAAGTACTTGGTGTGGTAAACTGAACACCACAAACTGCCTCTTGCCCTGTCAGCTGTTTTCTGATGTTTGGAATTTTGAGGCATCAAAATTCTTTTAACAAGAGCTGCATAAGGAGAATGCCATGATGTCTTGAATGTCAGCACTTTTTCTGAAAATAGATTAGAAGTTTAATATCACACCACACTGTAGGTCTTGAATCATGAGTTTCTGATTGGTGCTAGCAATAGAGGCATCACTTGGACATTTAATGATCTTTCAGATTCCACGAAAGAAGTGAAAGCATGGCTTGTAACGTAGGATTTAGAACTTGAGGCCACTGTTGAAAGTTTTAGGCATATATTAGAATAAGACTACAATTTACCTTTTTTATTAAAAAGCTGAATGTTTGGTAGTTTTAGTTTTGACTTAGTAATTTCAGAATGTAGGCAACTTGACTGCTTGTATTTTGCTGGCTTAACTTTGTAAACAAAGTAGTTGTAGCTTTTACTCTGGGAAAGATTAGGTTTTTATGGTAAATGATGCTTGAAATTTGTCCAGGCGACACCAGAAGTCAGTGTGTTTGACCTCACAACTGGTTCATAGTCCTTTGTAAAGCATTCTTGCATATGAGGAAAGCAGGTTATTGAGCTAAAGCTGGTCTCCTCACCTCTCAGAAGGACTTTCTCATGGTATTTCAGAAAGTGTTTAAAGGAATATTGTCAGTTTCCAAATTAGCCCCAAAGTGTTTGGGTAGCTTTTGCTAGTGAGTGCCTTGGAGCCTTAGTTGCTGTGGAGTATAAAATGGCTGGAGGAATAATCTGTCATGTTGCTGTTGCATTCACAGGAATTAGCATTTGTAAATCTTCTAGCCTTTTGATTATGAAGCAGCATAGGCAAAATACTCTTGGAGTGCATAAAAGTAATGTGTTAACTATATGTGATGTATGCTTGTATTCTGAAAGCCCCAAGATCTAGCTATGATCAATTTGAGATGTTTTTATTTTTTTGGTAGACTGTGTTATGTGCTGCTCTTTGATAGTGTAGATTTTAGTGCTGTCTTTTGTGGACTGTGTAGTGGTGCCTTAGAATATAAGTAAGAATAGCATTTAATAGTGATTATTTTGTGGTTTTTTGAGTTTGAGAAAACTAGATTAGATGTGTATGTCACAGTCTACCTATACCACTATCTTGGACTGCTGTTCCTAAATAAATCTCTTAACATTGTTCTGGGCAAATGGCTCTTACGTTGGACTTCCTAGTAAAGCAAGAATATAAAAAGCTGTCTTTGCCAGATTTAAAAAAAAAAAAAGAAATCAAGTAAATGCAATTGGTATGGATATGTTGATGTCTTTTAATGGAGCAAGAGCTAACATGGCAGTAATTTTCATAAAACTGAAATAGCTGTTGGCAATGCTCTGATAAGAAATCTATGACAAACAAGACAAGCATAATTGTGCAGAGAATATGGTTTGTCCTACCTGTTGTGTGAAATTCACTCATACTTAAACTAGTAGCCAGAAATGTACTTCCCGAAGTTTGAATGCAATGTAATACAAGGCATTTAAGAGTTTTAGAGGCGCAGTTATCACTGATGTGCACAGGTGACCAATTACATCAGTGGACAATGAAATTGCATTTTGTAGTAGGATTAATTGCAAATAATGTGTTCGAAGTTTTTGTATATCAAATTTGCAATAGGATCTTAAATGGGGAAGGAAGTTTTTTTAGACTTCCTTTGTAAATGGTATGTTGCCTAATTGAAAGGCATTGGGGACACTTGTGTTCTAACTAGTTTCAAAACTATGGTCTCCTGCAATTGAAATTCGGATGAAACTAGAGGAACTAAAGAAAACTGACTTTTCAGAAAATTTCTTACCTATGAGAATCAAGAAAAGCAGTTACTCCTTTCATTTTTGTGGTGTTTCTTGACTGTACTGATGCACTTTAAGAGTGTGTCTCCTAAAGTGTGTTGTCTGATTTAAGTACCTTCCTCAGACTGACAAGCTCAGTGTGTTTTTAATGTTAATATGATATGGTTTTGTACACAGTGCTGTAGTGTTGACCTCAAGTATAATAAGTGCTATTTAGGTGGTGCTTGAATTGCTGTTGACTTTTTGACTTGTAAAGGGGGTGGAACTTCTTCGCTAATACTCTCTTTAGGTTTAATAGGACTCATCTTCAATGCTAGCTAATCTGTTACAGCTAACTTGGTACTGCATTACAGTAACCTGTAGAAGATACTCTTCTTTCCCGTGGTTGACAGGAAGCCATATCAGTGATGTGCCATACTATACATTGCTCTATCTGTAACACTTAACTAAGGAAACTTTTTTCTGTCTTCTTGCAGAAAGTGTGGATGCCCATCAGCGAAGCTTTGATGTAGGAATTCAAATTGGCTATCAGCGTCGGAATAAGGATGTGTTAGCTTGGGTTAAAAAACGCAGAAGAACTATTCGTAGAGAAGATTTGATCAGCTTCCTATGTGGAAAAGTTCCTCCTCCAAGGAATTCTAGAGCTCCCCCAAGACTGACTGTAGTATCCCCTAACCGAGCTACTTCAACAGAAACTAGCTCGTCTGTAGAGACTGATTTGCAACCCTTCCGTGAAGCCATAGCTCTGCATGGTAACAGTAACTTTTTCAATACTACTTGGTTAAAATTGGGTGGGGGTTCTTAAAGCATGTCTGGCTTTTGGCCATTGTTGGTGTCATAATATGTAGCTGATGTTCCAGCTAAAGGTATCCCCTTCATTCTCTAAGGGAATTTTTGCGTGTATAAGGCACATAGCTACTAAAAAGTTATATAGTGAAATATTTTGAATGAGGAAAAGGTATTGTATAAAAATGAGGTTTGGATCTGTGATATTCTACAGCTGTGAACTCAACAGTTAAGTATCAACTTTTGGTAGGGTTTTTGAAGCATGAAGAGACTTGGTATTCATACCAATCAATGTTAAAGTAATGAGAACGCCTGGAAAATGATAATACTATGCTAGCATCTAGTTAAATATTTGACTAGTAGCAAATAACTAGCAAATTTTTGCAGGACTAGGGAGGGAATTTGATGTCTGAAGCTTCTGTCAGGGGTACCTGACCTCACTCTAGCACCCTTGTTATGCAATGGATGATACGGTTTAGCATACCCTGGAAAGGGTACTTCACTTGCATATCATTGCAATAATTGAGTCCTGTTCGGAACTTGGTTCTAGTTCACTTCCAGTCTTAAATGTCTTGTAGTGTCATACTGAATTTCCTTCCTTGCCATCACCAACAATGTTGGTGGTGTATCTTTTCTCCTTTTCAGATATGAATACTCAGTAGCTTGCTCTGCATTGGACTGTTACCTAGCTAGTGATAAAGAAAAATGTGTTTCATATTGCTCCTGAGATGAAATGAAGCAGCTCACCTGTAGGTTTAATGCCTTCTAAAATTCTGAAGGGTAGCAAATATCTTGAGGTGTAAATAGTGGACCATTCCAAAAGTAAAAAATCAAGCTATCTAGAAGTACAACCTGTGAAACAAATCAAATTTTTGCTGTCTCCATATTCTCAGTGGGGGGTGGAATTAATGAGTTAATTGGATGAGTAGATTCCTGAAAATGCAGCCTTTGCTTCTGCTGTGCTATGGTGGTTTTTCAAGATAAGCCAGACACTGTTAGTGTCTAGGTGACAGCCTAATGCTGATATTGTCTGCTGCTCTGTTGCCATTTAAATCAAGCAGTCATGTATTTTTTGGGAGTTTTCCTTCTCATACTGGAAGCTGGCTAGAGATTTCTGCGCACCAGCATTGCTTATTCAGTAGGTAAAGCTAATTTCATGAGGGGAACAACTGCAGAAGGTGGCTCTCACCTGATAATGATGTGATAAACACCCTCTTAAAAAATACTGTTTTCTGAAACTGTAGTTGAATCCAGTGTGCAGTTGGCTTTAACTATAAAGACTTGTTCTCAGGTGAGGGTAAGCTGGGTAGACTCACTTCAGCACAGTGAACTCTCAAGCAGAGTAAACTCAGGCACTTTTATTGGTAACATGGCTCTCCATGTCCTTGTATTGTTTCTTAGCATCTGCATTGTGTAGAGGTGGTTTATGGAAGTCACTTTTCTATAGCATGGGAATCTGAGCCATGAAGTATAAAGTTTTTTCATATTTCATAACCTAACGCAGGGTCATGAGGACCATAGGCAGTTCCCTGCTCTGTACAGGCACTGCAGGGACTAGAAATGCACTCTTCCCCTTCATCAGCTGGTTGACAAGATTACATGTCAGTCACCTTTGGGATTAGGTTCTCCTGATATCAGTTTCAATCTGGTCTTTGACACAAATGCTTTTGTGCTAATCCTTTAGTGACTAGGCTTGTATTTGGCCTCATAGCTGTTCTTGGGTTATTGCCTACAATGTCTCTGTTCCTCCAGCTTCTCCCCAGCTTTCCTTTAGCATTAAGGAAGTTGTGATTAAACCATCTCCCAAACTATTTTCCTATTTATCACAGGGCTTCTCAGAACTATGTTTTGAAAACTGTGTAGGATCTTCAGGTGTGTGTAAATTAATATCCTTGATAGGGCTTTGTTTATCTTCATTTTTGGCAGGCTGTTTAAAAGTGATTTGCTGCTTCTAGGTATTGTGAGGAAACATAAGAATACCTGATGATAGTGAGTAGCAGCCTCAACAAGTGTTCAGAACTAAGGCTTTAAGGGGAATTTTTGCATGTAAAGGAGTGAGGCTTTGTTTTGTGCTGGTAGGCTTCCTGTGGAAATGGAGTAATTATCTGCTGGTGATATGAATGGGCTAAATTAGATTCGGTGGGTAATGCTAAAACTTGCTGCTCTAAGCAAGGTCTCTTAGTGAAGAAGGGATAGGTATGAATCTCTGTCATATTATGACACCAAATAAAGCTCTTCTGAAGTTGAGCTGCTTTATTGACTTCTCAGATACTAATATGTGTCTAAAGACCATGGTCCTGTAACTTGTTGATCTTCCTCTTTGATGGAGGAAATACCTGTATTTTGATCATATGTCCTCCAAAGGCTTTGTGATCAGATCTGAAAACTTTGACAGAAGCTGTGGTACCAAAGTAGCTAATTATTTTTACTGGAACATCAAACTAGGTGTATGCCCTAGACTAAAACATTAGAGAAGAGTATCTTTAGGTATCAGTACAGTCTTAAAACTGTATGCTGCATCTGAAGAGAAATCTGTTAAAATTAGATTTTTCTTTAACCTTGCCTCTTCTGTCTTAAACCTCGTTATATCTGACCCATATTTTAGCTCTGCAAGGTAGGTAACAGTTTTCTTGATGAAAGCTAGGGATTTTGAACTCAAAATTTGTTCTTGTGATTAGTTATCAGTAAGTAGCCTTTGTGCTATAAGGAAACTTGTTCTTCTCTATTGCTCTGCTTTCAAGACTTTTTACAGTAGCTGAAAACAAAATGAACATGACAAAAACACCCCCTGTACTGACACAAGAATGTTTAAGGTGTGTGTGATCTAGCTTTTCTTTTAACTCTGTGGCACATATGTTTATGCAGCTGTTACCGAAATCTTTAGTGTAACTTAAGGGTACTTAAGAATCAGTTTTTGGAACTAAGTAATGTCTTGAGAGAGAGTTAAACTCTGGTAAATATAAAAAAAAATCTTTGCCCTTAATATCAGTTTTCCATTACTAATGTGCTGACGGGTAACCTTTGAAATAAAACATGGCTGGAAACTTGAACTGTGAATACCTGAAAAGAAATAAAAGCCTTCAAGAAAAGCTGAGTAGTTAGCTCAAGGTAATATATGCTATTTTACTCTGAAGTTCAAGTGGATTTTTCTGAAACGTCAAGAACTATGCATCTGATGAAGCTTAGTGTTTTTAAGATGCAGTAGTAGAAGATAATACCTTTACTGCTCAACATCTCAAATATTGAGTTGGATTTTTAGCTTCCACCAAACCATAAAATGACATTGCAGTCAGCATAGGTATGGATATATCTTCACCTACTTTCTGCATGCATGTTGCCGTATCCAGTTCTGTAATAGAAGAGTTTGAAATGACAGAATTACATCAAACTGAGCTAATAGTCATAAGGTTCCCAAAAGCTGACATGTGCCAGGTCATTTTCTGCTTGGCTGTAGCTAGCATACTAAGTCTTGCAGTGCTGGTGGCTGTGCACAGTCCATGTTTGAAATGATGCTTTGCTCTTTTAATGTGGGATGTGCTCCATGCTTTACAAACCATTCTCTCAGCATAATGGGAGAAAATGCTATGATTTGAGGAGGGTGAAGAAGCAAGCATAGGACGGCAATGCTGAAGTTCATCAGACTTGAGCATTTCTAACTAAAAATGATGTGAATGTGAAACAGTGCAGTGAGGGAGTGTTAGTTCTTTTGCTCCTCCTTAGCTTTAATGTTGATGTATATCACTAATGTGATTCAGTCTCTTTGTGGTGGGGGGGAACCCTTACTCTAGCATATCAAAGTGTGTGGCTGGACCCCTTTTAAAGAGCCTGAATTTCCATTAGGCCTTCTTATTCTCTTCTCAAAATATTAAACTGCAACATAAAAACATCAGTACTTGTTAGCAGAGTGGAGAAGCAGCAGTTGGTAGAAGAGGGGATGGGAGAGCAGAGTTCAGGTTAGTTTGAGAGCATTTAACTTAAAGGTTGTGTATATATAGCTATCATAGAGTTGTGTATTGGTGCGTACTGCTAAAACTTGCTCTTTGAGCAGTGCTGTGAAAGGGTGAGTATGACACAGAGGAGTGACAAGGATCTATCTGCATGCCATTTTGTATTTATCTGGGGTTATTAACTAATTCCTGCTTTAGTCACACTTATCTAAGCATGAACATTCTTTTTGATACTTCCTGATTAAAACTTCTGGAAAACAATAGTTAATACTATTACTGTACTGAACAATAGTTATCCAGTATATTATGCTGTGGTAGTGACCTGAATAACTCATACTCATTATGGACATGGTTATAGTGCAGATAAAGCAGCATTTTCAGTTTATTAGGCCAGTGTTAATAAACTTGCTAGTTTTGAGTTGACAATTTTATTTACCTTAAGTATTTCATACTCCATAAACCATAGACTTTTAGCCAAACATTCTGATCACTTGATAGTTTTGGAGAGTACTTAGTAATAAATTAGCTCATATTGGTCACAATTTCTTCTATACTGCAGCTTTTTCTGATACTGCTATGATAAATGCTTTAGAATATAGCTTCAGATAAAACCATTTTTTTGTGAAATTACTGGCTATGAAAGACTTGACTGAAAGATATGGCAGGGGTGAGAATGTAGTAAGTACTACAAGATATTTTGGATATGCCCTCCACTTCAATCCTTTCAAGTTTAAAAAGGGAGAAAGAGCTATGTGTTCTTTCTTAAAGGCTTCTCATAAGAAAGGAAATGTCTCCTGTAGGTAGCAGTGGGAGTCTTCAGGGGTGATCATGAAAGAAGTAGAGACACTTGAGTAGCTGTTTGAATCTCTATCTTGTTGTGTAGATAAAACTGATGTGCCTGTGATTAGGTCATGTTAATCACAGCACAGAAATTTGAGGTTGTGAGATGGTGTTGCTAACAGTCATGTCGCCATACTACTTCCTAGTATCTGTTACGGCTTCCTTTACTGCTTTGAATGGTTAAATGCTTTGGGAAGAGGTCTGGGTCAATTGAAAACTTAAGCTCAGAATAATGCACAATAAACGGGTTTTCTGAGATTTCCCCTCTGCATTATAACAACTTTCCAAGAAAAAAAATGAACTGTAGATCACAGCTCCTGAAAGATGCTTTCCCTGTCAACAAAAAATAGATCTTTTTAATTGCATTGCTGATTGTCTTCAAAGACATTGCTTCTGTGAAATGACTTGATATTTCGGTGCATGCCTTGAATTTTCTTTCTGACTCTTCCATATTAGCTTGATTACCCAGTCCTAAACTGTGATCTAAATGTCTTGTTTGACAGTTCTTCTGTCTTGGATTGATGTATAGTGCTATGTAATACGGTTAACTGCCAGTAACTGATACCAAATTGTCACTCAGTCTGTTAGCAGTCATTACTGAGTGTGCTACTCACTATTTCAATATTAAGTACCTATATGAGATGCAAGATTAACCTGCAACTAGAAGTCCATGTTGTGATGCAAAATCCTTGTACTGCTATCTTTGTAGAAATTAATTCAAAACTATTCTCCTGCCTTTGTCAGGTTTGATTGAAGACTTTAAGTTAATTATCTCTTGAAGGTTGTTTTGTATTTAAATGTACAGTGATTCAGTATTACCTGAATATTGTAAAGTCAATGCCTGCTTGCAGACCTTGGCAGTCTGTTTTAGAACATGCTGCAGCATACTACAGATGCATCTTTTCTGACTTTTGTATCTACTGTTTTTAAAAAATGCTTGTTACTTGAAAAGGCTCTACTTAAAAACACAGTTCTTCAGTGATGCCAAAAAATGTATCCTCACATCACAGGTCACCTTTGGGGTTTATTATAGAATAATCTTTCTCTCCTTACTTGAGCAGTAGACATAATGAAAAGGTGTCATGATAAAACTGAATTAGTATATTGGTCATTTGGTTATGAGTTGTATAATTTAAGAGTAAATGACTGAAGTGGTGTAAATTGTTGACTCAGAAGTAACAACACTGAACTTGTGTGTTCAGAGCAATTTTGCATGGAATGTTGTGTGTGGGGAAATTTCTGCAATCGATTTGGATTTGAAGCAATGTCACCTTCTGTGCACTGTCAGATTCTTTCTGATTTACATGTACAGGATGAACTAATGTTTTTTCTAATGTATGTCATGCCAGTTGAAATTAAACTTGCTGCTGTCTTTGAATTGTGATTTGTTACCTGCCCAAATTTTGTGCATTGGTGGTTTATCCAAATTGTGATATCTGAATTGGCTTTTTGCTTGTACATCTGTGTCATCCAATTAGGTGCTTTACTTTCTTTGGTAGATGTGTAGGAACCTCTTTTCATAATGGTTTTGAATTTAAACTTAATCCTGGGAGTGCTGGAACAAACACTGTTTCTGAATTCTTTTTCACTAAAATGGCTTCTGCCATTTAAATAATTTCTGCCATTGTGAAGGAAAGATGATTTTTAAGGACCCTACAGATTTTTTTAACGTTATCAGACTTCAGACCATGCTTCTGAGTTGTGTTGGAACACCACTTAGAGCTGTAAGCAAAAGCTCAAAGAAAGCATCAGTGCTTAGTGGCTGTTTCTGCATAATGCCCAACCTGTGTACCCTGTGCTGTTACAAGATCTAAGCTTAAATGTTCATTCAACAATAATATGCAATAGAGTGGAATTGTTCTGCCTGTTCTACCCTGACTTGTATATCAACCTGCCATTTGCTGCAGATGGCTTTAGAATTTATTTTCTAGTGGAGGTTTCTGGCAACTGATCTAGTAGCTTTAGCAGCCTTGTCTTCACAGAGCCTCTGAAGTTGGTTATTTGCCTATCAGCAGCTAATAGGTAGGGTTTTATTAGGCTTTATTTGTCAGCGTATGGCTTCTGGCTGTTTACTTGACCATATATGAAGATGTGTATTCAATGGCTTTGCACACGCACAAGATGTATGATGGCTGGACAAAGGCATAGAGTATTTGAGAGTGGCGAAAACCTCAGAGCTCAAGATTTTGAAGGTTACAGAGAGAAATCTTCCTGGACAGCTTAACATTTGCTTATTCTTATTGCTAGAAAAATATACAGATGTAGATCTCTCTGCTGTTCACCTTCCTGTGTGACTCTTGCTTTGGTAGTTTATTTCTAGGGCCAACAGATGTTTTTGTACTTACCTAATAATTCTCAGATTTAAAGCAGTTATGATAGCAAAGATGTTTTTCTTATCTCTGAGCTCCTGTTTATCTACAAATAGAGCCTGAATTCCAAACTGAGACAAAGTGTTAGGCTTTCATGTGCTAGCCCTTACTAAGCTTTGCAGAAGTGGGACATTCCAAAACATAAGTTGTAATAGGAACATTACTGAAGACAAAGTTTAAATTAGTATGAAGTTCATTATTTTCTTGTTTGTGGCCTTGTTTCTACAAGAAACAAATTTCTGTTTTAATTAAACATTTTATTAATAACCTGAACATGAAGTAACTGCAGAGTACCTGTGACTGTTTTGGATCAGTTCTGTCAATAGCAAATTCTGGGGGGTTGTCATATGGTCTTGCATAGCTTATTTGTTATTTTTAAATGCCCTTCTGAATTCTGATAATACTAATGTATTGACTAATAGCAGCAGCCATGAAATAAAGCTGTTATTTAAAAACTATCTGTAGTATACAGCTCTCTGAGATCTGCTGTCATACCACAGTTTGCTTTAGAAGTACAATGACTGAGGGAGTG
This sequence comes from Burhinus oedicnemus, assembly GCA_008921705.1. Lineage (NCBI taxonomy): Eukaryota > Metazoa > Chordata > Aves > Charadriiformes > Burhinidae > Burhinus > Burhinus oedicnemus. Next base: position 623,581 of record VFFE01007232.1, on the reverse strand, counting down.
AAAGGGAAGCAGAGTTGTGGTGTTTGAAACGAGACCAAGGCAGGTCAACCTGCAAAATCCTTGGTAGCGCATTTTCCTTCTGTGTACCTGTTGGTCTAGTGTGAAGCCTTTATATTGAAATAGTCTGCTCTTGAGTATGTACATATTTTGCATGTCATGCTTATGGAGCTAGCATTTGCCATAGCGTGCTGTTACAGCCTGGTGTATAAACTCACTTCTAATGTCATAAAAAGTTTTAGTAATTGCTAGATTCTTACATACAAAAGCTGGGAAGGTATGGTCTGGGCTTCAAATAAGCGTAGTACAAATGATAGGATAAAGAGCCTCTAATGTGTCACTAGAAGTCAGATAAGTGTCATCCCTTCTGCCACACATGAGAAATTAACTTTCTTTACTGTTTGATCTAAATACTCTCTCTTTTTTTCCTCTAGGTCTTAGTGGTGCAATGGCTAGTATAAGTGTTCGCTCAAGTACCCCAGGCTCGCCCACTCACGTGAGCAGTGGCTCCAATGCTAGTCGAAGGAGAAATGGACTCCATGATGTTGATTTGAACACTTTCATATCAGAAGAAATGGCACTCCACTTGGACAATGGTGGAACTAGAAAGCGTACCTCAGCCCAGTGTGGCGATGTCATTACAGACTCACCAACTCATAAACGCAACAGAATGATCTAAACTGCAAAAATTTCAAACCCACCATGCTGCTTTGAAAGCCACTTGATCCTCAGAGTACTATTGAAAAGGAAACATGAGGCCATCTTTCCATATTCACTGTTTAAGACAAATGAATTCAATAATTGCCATACAGGAAATTTTAGATATTACATTAGATGCCTCTTGTAACTGCGGCTTTCTTAAACTATATTCTTAGCAGAGGACATCAGATATTGTGTAGTAGTTAGCAAGATCATCATAGGTGAACATGTATCCGTTCCAAGGCTAAAAGTGACCTTACTTGTATTCTTAAAGGGAAAGGAAATTTCAAATGTTTATTTGGTTATAGAATGCTTTTTTTTGTCCTTTATTTCCTGCTGTGTTGAGTATTTGCTTAAACAGTATTGCCGGTTTGACTGAAATTGTCTACAACATGACTTGGCATCTTTGTCAAAACTGCAGGCTTCCATTTTTGCAGCACTGTACCATGCACCTAGTTTCTATATAGTAACAGTGTGCAAGTTATAAATATTGGACTGTACCCTTTTTAGTTTTAAAAGCAGTTGATAATTCTGGTGATTGTGTGATAATGTAAGAGGTGCTATGATGGTCATGCAATTAATACTTAATATTGAATCAATACAAGGATCTTTATTGGATTCACTTTGTGTGTTTTAGTGCTCTGAAGTAGCAATATTAAACTTTTCCCCGATTAACTTCATAGGCTTCTAAATCAGTTTGAGAAAATATATGTACTTATTGGTATTATCCTCGTGGTAATCATACACAGTGCAGACTGCACCAGTGCTGACCTAAATTTAGAGAAAGATGTCCTGTAATTGGAAAATAGGCTTTTCTGTTCAGTATTAGTGAAGGGTAGGTTTTGTGTACACCCATATCCCATTTTGCATTTCTTGTGAAGTAATTGCCCATTGCTGGGGAGGGGTGGGAGGAGAGGGAATGAGGGGGAATAGTTGGAAAAGGGGTGTGTTCTAACAAGTAAGACTTCTGGTCACATGTGGAAACTTGGACTAACTTAAACAAGATTCTGTGTGATGCCCTCCCCTTCAGGAGGGAGTGACATGCAGGTTCTATGAAGTGCTAAGAAAATAATTTAAAACTGGAAGTTGATTATAAAGCTCTGGATAAACATGCCGTAAGGATGAACTAAAAAGGATAAATGGCTTTCTTTTTGTGTTGAGCTTACATTCATAGGATTGAACTCTGGCTGCCATAACTTAAGCGTAATCTAAAACTAAACTAGAGATCAAGACTGATGTGCTGCAAATCTGTTTCTGAATGGGGAAGGATATATGTCAGTCTCAAAGAGTGTCCTAACTATTTTTACACCTAGATGCAGCAAATCTTTGGTGGAGAGCTCTGACTTTTAGGATCTCTAAATCTCTGCCTAGGAAAGGGATAATACAGGAAGAATAAGAAGATGAAGTGCTCCAAACCTGCAAGTTGGGAAGAGGTATTTAGTGAGGTGGTATGCATGCTTTAACTGGAGAAGTGTAGGCTGATTCTTGGATGAAATGCAGCGATGCTAGATTGACAATACTAAGAAAACATGATGTTCTAGCTAAGTTAAGGCATCTTGAGCTCCATGTTAATACACAGCTCTTCAAGACTTCTGCTTATGTGCTTGTAGAGTCAGATCTTTTTTGTATTATCTTCCCTGTTTGAAGCAGACTTCACTGTAGTTTTGCTCCCTTTTACCCTGGTGTCCTCTTGTTGGTGTTCTGTAGTCAAGGCAAGACAACAGCAATGTGTTAAATTCTCAGAATTCAAGGCTCTCAACTAAGAGCATAATTTCCTTGCTTTGTGGTGCTTCCATCAAATTTATTTACGTCTGAGAGCTCTTGAAGATGTCAACAGTTGCACAGTACTGTAGCTAGAGGTTCTGTAGGTTATGGGACAAGTGTAAGAACTGTCCAAAGCAAGATGGTAAGAACTGTTCAAAACCTCCGCCTGTGTTACATAGCTGAACTTGCACATCACCCGAAGACTTAGTATACAATAATTTCAGTTACTGCTATTAACTATGATTCATAAGTTTTATTTTATGTAAAATATTAATACTGCATAAATCTAGTTTTCATTTGGAGACTGCATTTTCAACAAAGATTTTGAAGATGGTATCTAAATATATGTTAGTATTTATTAGGCTGTTGGCAGTGGGATTTTTCTGTTTCAAAAGAAAAATCTAGAGTCCTGAACAGAAGGGACATGTGTGAAAACAATTCTTCAGCTCTTCTGTTTATTCATTAACTGGCTTGTATGACTAAGATGCTTATGCTCTGCAACTTCTAACACACTTTACTATTACATGTGGTAAGGTAACATCATACTGGTATCAGTTCTGCATATATGGACTGAACTGTAACAGTGCTTCTGGTCTAGCCCAAATATACAGAGCCTGTTCAAGTTGCTTCTCCCTTTCCTTGCAGTGAAATAAATCCTGTTAATGCTTTGAAGCATTAATTCAGTCTGCTACAGTCTAAAACTAAATTTGTCTGGCTTTTTATTTAATTTGTGCCATTTTTCTTTGAAAGAAAGCAGGCTTAGACATTAAACTGGTTGCATTAATGGTTTTTTTGCTTGTACCTTAAATATTTGGCAACTTTTTGATTGTTTTTTTGTTTAGCCCCAACTGTTGTTTGCTCTGTTAGCCTCTGCCAGAATGATCAAAAATGCATGTATTCACCTGGTAAACACAAGGAGAACAGGTTCTCTCTTGAAAAAAATAAAAAATAAAAAGTCCAGTACCTGTTGCTTTGAAGACTATTTCTTGTGCCAGTGTAGAAAACTGATGTTCTGGAAATAGCTTTCAGCTATTATCTGAACTGTAGCTCCTGGAGCCAGAAGTGAGTTGATTTTCTGTAAGAAACACTGAATGGAGAACTGTTTAGTTTGGTAAAAATGGTGCTTACTTTTGCTTTCTCCTATGAATCGTATAGTTGACCGGTCTCTTCTCCATGTACATCAAATCTAACATGAATGTGCGGCAAGTTACATAAAGTACATCCTGCACTGAAGCTACTGAGCTTGGCTTGCTTATTAATAAAGTAAGTTTTAAATGTTAAATTTAAATCTATATTACAATAAAGTAATGCAAAAATGATTTTGGCTGAAACTGAAGTCCTGCAGTTAAACTTACTCAAATGTGGTTTACCCAGCTGGAGTAATAGAAACTCTAAGTCATAATAAACCTAATAAAAAAACCAAATAAATACAACTAATCAGGCTGCTTTGTAGTTCTTTAAGTATCTGAATGATACAGTCCATCAGTAAACCCAAAACAAGATACAGTTAGTGCCAGTTAACAGGATTGTTTGGTTCTGCAGAGTAGGATTTTTCTTTAGGAATGCAATTTGATGGTAGCTGTTCAGTATAGCTGCACTTAAGGGTCTTTCCTTTCTGTCTTTGGACTAATGAAGATATTAAGAATTGGGATGCACTCTTACATTTGTACAAGATGTTCTGCAGAGTTTAACATCACTAAATACTTAGGAGAAGCATCTTAAATTGTGCCTCTTAAAACGTTCTGAGAAAGGTAAGTGGTATTGACTTGGAGAGCTTTCCCATCTCTTGCAAAAGATCCTTTGGACTTAAGTGAAATTAGGTGCTTTATTTAGCAGCTTTTCTTGCTTTATGTGGGTGTCCCTAAACCTGCAAACTATTTTCCACTTACTTGGTGTATCAGCAGGTCTTTGAATTTCATTATGAAGGAAAGCTTTATTTCACAACAGCTTTTAGGTTAAAAATGTTTTTTAATGTTAACATTTTTTCACTTCTAGCCAGTGAAACGTTGCATTGGGAGTTTGGAAAGTATTCTTAAATGACTTCTGAAAAGCCAGTGCCTTTTAAATGTTAGCCTAGGGCTAGCAGTATTTTGGCAGAAATGAGGAATACGCATCTGACTTCCACTGAGTTCACTGCACCAGGTGGGGCCTGTGTGGGTGTTGGGGGTAGCCACAAGGCCCTGTGGCTCACTTGTTCCAGAGCCCCTGGTGGTTTAAGGTGATGAGGAAGGCACTGGTGCTTGGCAGTGACTGTGCCTGTCCCTGAAGCTTCCTTTGTCTGCGTGTGTAACTCCTGTGGATAGTTTGAGGCTGGTAGACTTTCTCTGAGAGCTTCTGCAATGGCTCTGCAGTCAACACTGGTGCTGTCTGCTGTTGTCCTCTCACTGGGCCCCTTTCACACCATCTCAAAAGGAAAACTAAAGTGTCTCAAGCTCATGAGGGTAGTAGTGTCTAAACCAACTGAATTCGCTTCTGTGTAGTATGGAAGCATCACCTAGCTCTGTGACTGTCCAGAGAGGCTTGGAAGCTAGATGTTTCTCAGTGGGTAATAAGATTCCAGTGTTTCCTGTGTGACTGTTTTGAGCAGCGCTGGTGAGACTGATCTTATAGCAGCTGTCTGGGTCTCTGGAACACTGGGGCTGTACGTTGGGCTGCAGCTTTATTGGCTAACATGGGATGTGGTGGGGGTGTGCACGAGAGTATGACCCTGTTGGAATCTGTTCTGAGCCCATTGAGCATACACTGTGCTTTGAGGGAAAATCTTGAATTTCGGTGTAAAAAGTACTGATCAACTTGTGAAGGTGGCATTTAAGACCACTCTTACTCATGCTTTGTGGTATTTTACCATTTTTATGTCAACTTTGTTTTAACTGTGAAGGTAAAGTCTGTTCTGGATGCCACATAACGGCAAGCTATGCATGGAAGGAAATACTGGGGTCCTCATTTGTGTCATCATGATGTAACGTTATCTTGTATCTTTGTCAGAAAGAAACTCATGATGCTTCTCCAGCTCTGAAACTCAAGCCACAAGAATTCTGGTATTTTGTACATCTATCTGTACAAAGCAGAGAATACAAAATGTTTGCATATAAATGAGATAGACTAAGAATCCTGCTCTTAAGTTTCTCCTGGGGTTTTGATAGTGTCACTTCCAGTCCCTGCCCATACAGCCATGCGTACCTCTGCTCACAGGGTATGGTTGATGCTGAAAGTCCGAAGGTTAGCATTTGTTGCTTTATTAATACATTTTTTTATATTGGTAACTATTTGAACCTAGCTTTCTCATTTTGAAGTGAATTCCTCGAGTCTTAACTTACCCGTAATGCAGTATGCAAGACCAAGACAGGAAGAAAATACCGAGTTTGTTCTCCTGTTTAACTGAGTAATTACTTGATCTCATACAGTTAATAACTCCAGTTTATAGCATTGCCTCTCTGTAAATCAATGATCTTCAGGCCACTTTCTAACCACAATCTTTGCATCTTTGGAATGCTTTAGGCCAGTCTTGTAGCTATTTAAAAAAAAAAAATCTACTGTGCTTTTTTGAATATAATTAAAATTTTAGAGCTCTGGGGAGAGAGTTTTGCCACAAGTTGGCAACAGTGGTACTGCACTATGTCTCCTCCATAAAGCACAGCTGAAGATCACTAATGCTGTCTTCAACAGAAGTTTTCTAAAACCTGTTTTCCTGTTCTCTCTAAAAGCACCAACAAAAAGAAATGTGTGGATTGTGCTTAGAGGTGAGTGGACTTCTCAGCTAAGGTGGACCACGTGCTGGACACTTCCATTGAATATCCTGCCTATAATCCCTCAGTAAGATGAAGAGTTGGAACTGTAGTTTTTATTGCTGCTTTCATTTCTAAGCCTTTCTGCTGGAAAACCTTGCACAGTTAAGTCTGCTCTTTCATAGTTTAAATGACTTCCCGTGGAAGAGCATCTGTGACCTCCTGTGGTAGGCAGGCTTTTTTCCTCTCTCCCTGGAGATACTGTTGTCATTAACATGAATCACTGAAGGTGCATTTCTGTCTGCTAAAATGAATTTTAAAGTCTTTGTGACTGAAAGGATTGTAGTTTTCAGAGTAGAAAACTGCTGAAGACGCTCTGAGTATTGTAGCTGCGGAGGCTTGTGTGCTGCCAGATGACAGTGCAGTGGTGCAACTCATTTGGAGTCCTACATTATTTATTAAAAACTGATCTGTCTGCCTCTGCTTGCTCTGTAACAGCTTCGGAGGTGGTCTTGCCAAAATTCAGATTTCCTTAGGCCTAGATGCATTTCCCAAAATATGGGCACTTCATCTTTCCCATGTAGAGATTTTCAAGGGAAATGGGTTCAACATATTTAAATCCCAATAACTGGCGTCTTCAATAATGGTTTCAACACAAGAAAGCCTGAGAGCTCCTTCAGAGCTAGTTTTCAGGTGAATTTGCTCTTTTCTAAAGCATACACCCACAAGCCATGCCTGCATCTGGTTTTTTCCCCTCCTGTCACCGTGGCCCAATCTGACCCCTTTTCCTGAAGGAGCGTCTCCCTGTGCTGAACGCAGCATGTCTGAATGTCGAGATAGTTCTGGTAAGTGTGTGCACATGGTATGTGTGGTGTTTCTTTTAAATGAACATAATCTTGGGTTGCCCACAGGTTGTGGAGTCTACATCCCTGGAGATACTCAGGACTCAAAGGGTTACAGCCTGGAGCATCCTGCTCTTGGACTTGCTTTAGGCAGGGGTTGGACCAGCTAACCTCCCGGGCTCCCTTTCCACCCGAGTTAGTCTAGGATTCACTATATACTGCCCTCGGTGCGGTTTTATCTGCGAGGGGGTTAGAAGACACTGGTGTCCTTGCTGCCAAGTAACCCCTGCTGCTCAAATAACAACTGACAACAGATGGTAACTTAGGAAGGGACAATTTTCCTTTCCTATGTGACATGTATGCCTCCAGAAGCTTCAAGGTTGTTCTATCAAAATTGCTACTCCATAAGTTCCTAAGGTTATGCAGCCCTGCAAAGTAGGAACCGGTCCCAAATCTGACCACTTGAATTTCTCACCTCTGTGTTACGTGTTTCGTGGGCTTTGCGGTGGCAGAGTTGTTTGGGGCTGAGTAGCGAAGCTGCTGCTGTGGTGGACGTTTGCACTACATCCTCTGCTCAGCTGGTGGAAACATCACTTCCAAAGGACAGGAAAGTGTCTGCCAGAGCTTGGCTTTGATAAGTCATAAAAATGCTATTTTCTAAGAGGTGAAATTCCGATTAGGAGTAGCTAAGTGCTTCTGTATTAAGGCCAAAGCCCCTCCTCGTTAATGTTCTGGCAGACTGGTAAGTGATACTGCAAAATTTGGTGTGAAACTTCATGTTAGCTTCTGTTGGTGTACATTTTGATGTGATCTGATACAGGGGAAACAGCGTATAAAAGTGAAACTGTCAACACAGATTAGATGTTTAATCGGTTGAAGCTCTAATTGTTATGTCTGTTTCTTCTCATATGACTTACTGGAGGCAAATGTTAAAATCCTATCGGGTATAAAGGTCTAAAACTTTCTACTTACTGGATGCTGTCTGTGCTGAAGATTCAGAAAAGCACTGGTGGACTAATGGCAGCTTGAAAATGTTTTTCACAAACCTGGGAATTGCCTGAACAGTAGAACGTGGATTAGAGTTACTCTGTTCCAGTCTAAGATCTCCAGAAATGCAGATTTTTGAAGTTGTTCCAGTGCCTGAGTTTGTTTGCTATGAACTGAAACTGTGTTACTTTAATTTATTATCTCCTGAAATAGTCAGACTTTTGCGTATTCCACTGGGACTAAAGCAGCAGGTCTGGGCTAAGCATCCTTCCTTTCAAGGATATGTCAAGCTTGCAACAGAAACTAGTGGCAAGTGTGAGAAATAACACTGACTGTATATTAAATATTCTGGCTTGGGAGGAACCTAGATCCAACCTGTTGGCCACAGACTCTTGCAAATGCATGCTGCAGAGGTTTTTCTTTTTTCTTGTACTTGGACTCCCAGGTTATGCTGTCATTATGACAGTACTGGAACACTCCTAACACAGCCAACGGTTTCTTGCATCTCCAGAAGGCTGGCTGGACAGATCAGAGATGTCACTGGAGTGTGGCAAAAATGGGGGCAGACATGAGAAGGGCAGGTAGCTTTGGTACCTGTCAGTGCATCGGAGGCTGATCTGGTACCACTTGGAGTCAATAGGTGTCTGTAGATCTGATCGCAGAATCACAGGGGTTGGAAGGGACCTCTGGAGATCATCTAGTCCAACCCCCCTGCCAGAGCAGGGTCACCTAGAGCAGGTTGCACAGGACGGTGTCCAGGCAGGTTTTGAATGTCTCCCAGGGTCGGAGACTCCACCACCTCTCTGGGCAGCCTGTTCCAGTGCTCTGCCACCCTCAAAGTAACGAAGTTCCTCATGCTAAGTTCTGCACTTATGTTTTATTAGTTTTAAATGTTTATACAGGTGTAAAGATGCATGAGGTTCCCAGCACTGCTGGTGAGTAACCCACCAGGTTGTCTTTATATGTTGACCAAGCAGCTTTCAAATGAGACTGACTTTCCATCCCATCATTTCCCTGTGTGTGCAGATTTGAGATAATACCATCAACTTTTTTGTCTGTCTGTTCCCCACCCCCCTGCCCCAATGCAGCTATTTTGCCACAGCTGTTCTGAACAGTGATGACAAATCTAAAGGCAGATTCCCACAACCTGCACAACCATAAACTTGCCTAGTGCAGTGCTCTAGGTCAACCCGTAAGTCCTTGTGGTAGTTGCATTAACGTAGAGCTGGGTGGCTCCACTGAGACCCCTAGACCCTGTACAGATGGTCCACAGGAGATGGTCTTGATGAACGTAAGGAATAAGTGATGGGCAAGAGGTGGTACAGGAACATTGGAAGGTGAAGTGAACTTGCCTATCAATAGCATCCTGGCTTGTATTGGGAATGGTGTGGCCAGCAGGACTAGGGCAGTGATTGTCCCCCTGTACTTGTCACTGGTGAGGCTCCACCTCGAATACTGTATTCAGTTTTGGGCCCCTCACTACAAGAAAGTCACTGAGGTGCTGGAGTGTGTCCAGAGAAGGGCAATGAATCTGGTGAAGGGCCTGAGGAGCAGCTGAGAGAACTGGGGGTGTTTAGGCTGAAGAAAAGGAGGCTGAGGGGAGACCTTATTGTGCTGTACAACTACCTGAAAGGAGGCTGTAGTGAGGTGGGGGTCGGTCTCTTCTCCCAAGTAACAAGTGATAGGACAAGGGCAAATGGCCTCAAGTTGCGCCAGGGGAGGTTTAGATTGGATATTAGGAAAAATTGCTTCACCAAAAGGGTTATCAAGCATTGGAACAGGCTGCCCAGGGAAGTGGTGGAATTGCCATCCCTGAAGGTATTTAAAAGATAGGTAGACGTGGTGCTGAGGGGCACAGTGGTGGTTTTGGCAGTGTTAGGTTGATGGTTGGACTTGATCTTAAAGGTCCCTTCCAAGCTAGACGATTCTCTGATCAGCTGTCACAGCCCTCAGCTACAGTAGCTCTCAAGCTTAGACTGGAATAGCTTTGTATTCCTGCTGTCCCCAGTTCAGCATTGGCTGTACTGGCCAGCTGATGGCTTGGGTGACTTCAAAGTGAGTTTTACAACTGCTCACGTGCTGTATTCCTTAAAGCTACATGAAACAAGTGGCTTAAGTTCCTGAATAAAGGCATGATGCACTAGTATGGAGAAGAATCTCTTTTTTTAAGCCATAGTTTGGTATTTAGGCTCAGTGGAGGCATCTCTGTTTCTGACATAGGGGATTTCCTGGGTATGATACTGATGCTTTAAAGTATCTCTGAGTTTCTCAAAGCTTTAAAGCAATGCAAAGAACCCTTGGGATTATTTAACTGCAATGTCCAGTCCCTTTACCCCTCTGAAAACCAGTCATTCAGCGAGCAAAAACAATCCCTCTGGTGACTCTTGCCAATGATTTTGAAATGTTCATTGTAAAGCAAATGTCCAGAGTCAAGTAACGAGTCACACAAGCTGTGCTGGGAGGCAGCAAGATGACGGCTCTAATAAGTGCTGATATGCTGTTACTGCACTGAGCGTGTCATTGCTTACAGAAAGAAATGTACTGTTCTGGCCAGGAAAGTGCAGTTTTGGCCTGAGGAATGTGTAGCTGTGTTGCAGATCAGGTGTTGGCGGTTCATGGCTGTGGTGTGGGCAAAGTGGCAGTGGTGCTCCTGTTGGGTGGCTGGAGAAGAGAGTTCATGGTGCCCAAGTGTTGACTGGGGGGCAGGTGCAGGTGAAGTCTGCAAAGGCTGATGTTTAGTAACAAATAAAACCCTGGTATGGAGGGACGACAGGGTGTAATTTGTCAGAAACCAGAAACAGATTAGGTAGATAAGATTTTCTACAATTTCCATCTTGCTTGTATGGCTGTAGCTGCTTGCTGTAGTTAACAGGATACTGGAACAGAAGTGGAGAGAGGGGACTTAGCCAAACCTTTACACCTTAATTCCATTACCCGCTATCTCTCCAACCTGCCTGGCAAGCAGTTGGGTAGGTGTGAATAAGAATCTCTTGAAGGAATACGAAAAGGGCCACCAGGGGCCATCACCTTGAACTTGTCCTTTCAAGTGTTATCTATAAATATGGTCCCCCCAGAGCAATCCAGCTGGCACCCTCTAGGCAAGCTCATTGCAATCTCAGATAAAACTGCTGTCAAGTGGAGCCAGATCTTCAGCTGCTTGATGGATCTGTGCCCGTTTGCACTGCTTGGGAGTGTGAGTCAGAGGAGCTCCTTCCCGTGGCGCAGCCTTGCAGCTGGTCGGCAGCAGGAGAGAAGAGGGGTGAACTTCCCAGTGATGGGTGAACCGCAGCCCCTCTGACGTTTACAGCGTGCAAGTCAAGAGGAAGAGGAGAAAATCCAACAGAGAGGATGTGCCCCGTAAACCCCACATGGTGCTGCAGCCCCTGAGGTTTTGGGAGGCTTACCCCAGTGCATACCCATAACATGACAGTGATGCAGCTACGGCCTAAAAAATGTTTTAAAGTGGTGTGAGCCCCACATTAACTGATAGAGAAAAGACAAGGTGACATTGGCAGCTCAAGGGGTGGGGAAGGAATCCTGGTTCTCCTGAGATCTGGAGGAGTTTTGCTGCTTGTGTTTTAGCCAAGATCATCTTTCGGTATGTGGCATCCAGCAGGTTGTGCCAATGGCTGTGCTGTGCGATGGCAGGGCTGGGTCTGCATCCTTCACCAGTGGGTCTGCATCCTAACAATGCCTTTGCTCGCTACTGCGACTAATGAGGAATTGATGCTTTTTTTTAGCTGATGAACTCTTAAGGTCATCAGATGAGCAGAACTACAGAACAGAAAATCTCTCTTGAATTTACTAGCTGTATTTGTATCCTTAAAAAAGCTATGTGCTGTCATCTGTCCTTTGTGAAGATCAAAATACATCTTGACAGCCTGCTTTCCTCCTTTCTCAGTGGCTGAAGGCAACTTTGCAGGCCCTTGGTACTGAAACTGTCACTTTTTGTTACTGCTGTATCTTTCTTATGTTTAAACTTTCAAATGTATGAGTAGAGTTGGTGTAATCTCCATAATCATAACTTTATTGTACAAGAATAACTCTTGCATACCTAGCCCGCAGTTAACTCTCCTCAGACAGCGGTGAAACAGGTGACAAGGTGGCCAAGATGCTCTCCAGGTGACCTGGTACAACCTGTGGCACTGCCCAGCCCAGCTGGGTGAGGCTCTGGCCGGTGCCTCGGTTGCCGCAGGGTGATGCACAAGGCAGTGGATGGAGCGATGCCCTGTGCTTTCCTGCTTCCACAACTTGTATCTCGTTCTCAGTTTTACATTTGTAGATGTAGTGTTTCCATTATCTGCCAGAGTGACTCTTAATCCATGCGGTGAAGTCCAGGCTTAGCATTGCACGTAATGAAACCAATAATTCATTGCAAATTAAATGACACTATTTGCTTTCTCTTCTTTTCTCTGAACTTTGTTTCCATACAGGATGTGATCAAGAAATGCAAGATGGAAAAAGAAAGTCAGTATACATTGATGGTAAAGTATTAATGCTCCTTAAAAATGAGGGGTGGAATAGCACTTGCTTTTCTTCTATGTGGTCCCAGGTCTGGGGAAATTCACTCCCAGAGGTCACCACAGCTGTGACCGCGATCCCTCAGGGTAATGCAGGGTTTGCAGGTGAAGCTGGAGGGCAGAGGGTGGTGCAAGCACAGGCAGGGAGAGAAGAAATGTCGGATACAAGTTAGCAGGCATCACCTTCCCCCTTGTTAGAGGAGAGGGTTGAGATGATCAGAGCTTGGAGGAAGGGCCAGTCTCCATGTCCCAATTCGTGACCTGCCTGGTTTTATGAGAGATCCTTGTCCTGTATTGGAAAAGCCTCCTCGTATGGGAGTCATGGAGAAGATGGCACAGTGCAGGGTTTCATTGCTACGTCAGCTTTCACTGTGTCCACGGGGACACTGAGGTGTCTCTGCCAGCCTTACCTCTGCCTGTCTGCCTTCAGGTGGGCAGGGTGTGCCTGTTCAGCCCCGTGTTTGGTCTTGGGATCTTCGCCCACAGTGTTGGCTGATGCCGCTGGCTGGCAGGAGTCTCACCTTGGCAGGCAAATAATATGGAAAACCTTTTATCTTTGTCTCTCCATCCTGCCCTGGGGCTTACGTAGGGCTCTGGTATGAGTTGGCTTCCCTGGGCTGTTTGAAGCTCACTGACAAACCTCGCACAGCGCAGCGAGTGCCCGTGCGGTGCCTGTCCTGCGTGCCAGCGGGGAAACGGTGCCCAGCGTCATCTGCTGCCCTGTGGGTCCGGGAAAAATCCCGACAGGGTGTGCTTACACTGCTGTTGGGTGGATGTGACGGGAATGTCTCTGCAGCTCCTGCTGGCCAGCACTGTCTCCCCACAGCCATCTCCCCACACGCACCCTGTGCCGGTGCCTGCTCCCCACTTCTTGGCTGTGGCTTTCCTGTTGTCCGGGTATTGAGATAAAAACTAGGGGAGCTTGGGTAAGAAGTGTACCAGTACTGAAACAAGAAATATTATTTTAAGGTATGGGCATGACTTAGAAATGATTATGCAGGGAAATGGACCGAGATTTCCCCCCATGTTGAGGCTGTTGTCTTTACCCAGTGGTTCAGCCCTCCCGGGTATGTGAAAGCGGTACCTTTACAGCAGGTTTATTGCCATTATGGTGCCAGAAATGCCCAGAAGGTAACAGAAAGGTGCAGACTGTGCCGGTGCCCTTTGCAGACTGCCCTGGCAGAGCTGTCTCCGGGCTTCCCGCGCTGGCCCAAGGGGAGCAGCGTCCTGGGGACCTGTGCCGACACTAGGCACCGCGTTCCCAAGCATCCAGAAACACTTGATGCTCACACCACACACCTTTTAGTTAGGCTTCAAAAGTTTATTATTCTTATTTTTTTTATTTTTTAGATTGAGGCCTTCAGATAGGATGTATGTGAAGGTAAAAAGCAGATTTTTCCTGGCATGTGTGTTTCCAGGCCCATTCTTTGGGTGGTGCTGCCATCTAGGGTGCGAGTGTGCAGAGGCTCCGCTGCAGGCAGAGCATCCACATTCTCAAAATACTTCCCACGGTATTTTCCAGAGGGTTTGCCCCCTCGGTGCTGCTCGGGACGGGCGTATGGACAGCCAAGAGCAGAGCCCACAGCGGCTGCTGGGGCAGAGCAGCGCTTGGAGGCCAGGCGTGTATCTAGTATGCTCATACAATACGTTCCTGCAAGGAAAAAGCTGCATGAAAAATTGCGGAAGAGCACAGTGGTGTGGCTTGGGAGTTAGCGTGGTCTCGGGGAGATGGGGAAATTGCTTTCTGGTTTTGCTGTGAGCTCTCTGCCTTCATTGGCAGTGGGTGCCTTGTCCCCACTAAGGTCAACCCTGGTCTCAGGGCGACCTTCTACACACGGCTGGGCATGTACGTGGGTTGGTTTGTTTACAAGTACCTGTGCAGCTTGCCAGCTTTTGTGGAAGAGATCAGAGATTGCTGGCAGTGACTCCAGGCTCTCCGCGGAGCATCCCTTACTCATGGCATGTGCTCTGCCTCTGCAAAACCACTGTTGAGCGGCTCCAGGGATGGGCTTTTGCACCTGACCGCATTCTTTGCTTTGCTTTTTATGTTAAACAGTCCTTTTCTGTAGACCCAAGAAGTTTTTACATGTACATAGAGAAAGCATGAGCCAAAGCTGGGCTCCAGGGCACGGTTAGGGAACAGATGTTCAACTCGTGACTGAAATCAATCCCGAGCTTGGAACCTGCACGAATGGCTCTGACCCCACATCAAGGACTTCAAAGAAAAGGGAAATTTTGTTGGTAGTTCCAGCTCAGATGTAACTGAAATTCCATTTTACAGACTACTTCCCACAGACTTCACGTTTGTAAAGCCCAGCAAACGGGCCTCTCGCTTTTCTGCATTAAACGTAAGCCTGGCTGAGTGTACTGAAGCCGCATGAGTTTGCCCTAAGCTTGTCTTGGTGTATGAGTTAAAGACCTCAGCAAATCCAGCTGGTATTTTACCCTGAGCTCAAATTCCTGGTTAAATGAATTTATGTACAGTCTTAAATTCCTCCTAGCTGGCTGTCTCAATCCGAGGCAGATGAAGAGGGGCTGCCAGGGCTGTTCCGCCATCCATCAGTATAGATGAACCAGGCATTCAGTACCCCAGATCAATACCCGCTGCCGTTCTTCCATAGCTGTGTGACTGTGACCTTCCTGACTGAAGGAATGGCCTCCGCAAAAGCATGCGTACTCTGGAACAGGAGATATGACAGCCATAAAGAAGAGAGTATATTTTTTTAACTACCTCTTCTGTTTAACTGTTTATGGCAGCAAAACTAAGGCAGTGCAGTTTGCTGTGGTTCTGCATCCTATTCTTACAAATCCCTTCCTCCTTGTACTTCCTGGTGGCACCTCCATACTCTGCCCTTACTCAGCAATACCTCATGTTCTCTGTCATTGCCTTTCCTCACATCCTCTAATTTTTTCATTGTTTTAAATAAGTCTGTGTTGAAATGATCTGTATAGTCCATAGTGCAGACAGTGTTGAGACAAAGTCCACCAAGGGGTCGGCAGGAATTAGGTGTTTTCATCTGGATGGGAGTTTTACTTGGTTCCAGGTCCCCTGTTGATTCTGATGAATTTCAGCAACTTAGAGCACAGATTCTGACAGGTTTTTTCACGTGCTCTGGCTGTAAAATGAACTAAGGATCAGATTTTCAAAGCTATATCACATTTGAAATGGTTTTACATATTCTTGTGGGAAGCTTTATAAAGTTATTAAGCCATACAAGTAACTTCCCCTTCTCCCCAGATCAATCCTGTATACAGATACTGCAACCTTTTGCTCTTTTGGTATAAGCTTTGGGTTGATCAAACCTTAATGTGTGCTCAGTAGTGGAGATATGATTTAAAACCTGCAAAATAATATCAGAGTGAACACAGCTGTTGCTTGTAATGCTGCATGCAGTGGGTCAGAGGTAGAGCTACGAGGTTTTACACCAAGACTTTGGGTCTCACTACTTATGGTCAATAAATATTAGTAAATACAAGTATTTATTGGTCAGATTTGCTAAATTGATTTTTTTTTCATGTTTTTGGAGTTGTATGAAGCTGAAAGGAAATACTCTTCCCTCTGAAAGAAAGCAGAAGCATTAGTAGTTTCCTGAATTTTCTTTTGGGCAGCCCCTATTTTTCCCTTGCCTTTGGAAGTACACGGCAGAACTCATGCGTTGTTGCAGCCTTGAGGGCTGCTTCCATTTAGGGCTTCTTGTTGGACATCTTCCCCTTCTTTGAAACACTTTTTGGAGCCCTGTGGTGCTGGAAGGTAGGTGATTCAGTTCCTAGAAAAATGTCTAGCTGGCACTTCTCAATGTGTGGGTTTTTTAGATTAATCTCAAATGAGTACACTTAAAGCTGTATTGGTTTTGATGTGCTTTTAACTTGACCTTTTTCTTATTAATGTGGATGTAGTCATCTGAGATACCTATTAAGTTTAAGTATTACAGATGGACTGAAATCTATCAGTTACTCAGAGTGCAATTAAACGCTTCCTACTTTTAGGTACTTCAGAGATTTCAGAGACTGTGAGGCTGATAACTAAAAGTGCGTTCGTACTTCTTAGATTATCACAAATAAGTGTAATATGTTGTATCTTTATTTATACAATTCACATATAATATACCTTGAAGTGATGCTTTTTGGCTGTAAACAAGAGAAAAAGCGAATCCTTCACTGAGGAGGCTCGCTGAATGGGGAACACGAAGGATGGTGTTGTCCATGCAGCGGTGATGCTGTACCACAGCAACTCCCTCTCCTGAGCTAAGCGTGGATGCCGTTTTGCTGAGGTAATTACTGCCTGAAGTCTCCCTGAGCACATGGAACTCGGAAATAGCTGGAGATCATGTTCCTTGTAGGGCAGGTGGAAGGAAAATGCTGAGTGTCAGCAGTGATTTCATAGAGAAAAGCAGCTTGTTAGGCGTAAGCATCAGCTGTAACTAGGAATTTCAGAAGAGAGACCTTTTGTCCCATAAATGGCTTTAAAGTCATTGATTAAATAATGTTTGTGTCCTACAGAGAAGGAAATCTTCAGCAGTGTCTCTTAGCACCCATGCAGAGCTTAAAGGAGGAGAGTTGTAGGGTGGACTTGCAATGGATCCTGGCAGCAGTGCTCTGAATTTGCTTTGTGCTGGCTGATGTGGAGCTGCAGCAGGGACTTAACTGCACGGGACATGCCCACCTTCAATGTTTATTTTCATGGTCCACATTGACATCTGAATGGATGGCTCCATCCTTGCCTGGGTTATCCCCTGACTGGTACCCTGCAGGGGTTGCCCACACTTACACACAGCACATGAACCAGCTCGAGGAAGCTCCCAGTTCAGCTGCTGCTGTTTCAGGCTTGAAGTCCCCAAACCTGGTGGTTTTTGATATAAAGGAGTTGATTTCTCTGACTGATCTGATGAAGATGCTCTTCAGTACAAATAGGCTCCTGCATGTATGGCTTTCCCTTCATATTTTACTTTAGGACTGATTTTTCTCAGAAATATGGAGCATAATTTCCTGCTTGCACATCTCTCTGGCATCCACAGACAGCGAATGTGGAAGTCCATTGATGGGCTTTTCCAAAAAGTGTTACTGTATGGCTACTGGGTGTTCCGAGTTACAGCCGCAAGTCATTGCATGTGACTCATTTTAGGCTCCAACCAACCCAGCTTATGGTATAGGAACACCTTTAGTATCTTTTAAACTTAAGTTTATTTTGATGCAACATCTCCCCTGTTTCCTAAAAGCTCCAAAACTTGTTCTTGGGTAAACCTCACTATTTCCCAACTGGCTTTCAGCAAGTTCCAGATCTGGTCCTAATTAGTGCTGTGGGAGCATACGTTATGTGAAGAACTGACAAAACCCAAAATTTGTCATTGGAAAAGCCCTGCTATATTGATGGGGTCTTTTTAATGCGAGCATCCAAACTGGGACAAATTAGTTTTCTGTCATGGATTTGGGTTGCAGAAAACAAATCAGAGATGTCAAAACCTGCTTGTGAAAGCTGTGGGTACCTCCTGGGTGCTACCATCCTAGGCCTCCGCATCCTTGCTCTGTGCTATGGCTGGGCCAGGGCCCCTGGGTGTTACCCCTGTGACCACAGCTCCTGTGCGGCCTCGCTCCTCCGTGCCCTGTAGTAATGTCTCTGCTGGAGCGTGTGACCCCTGTGGAGCCCAAACCAGGTCTCTGCTCCCAGAAGAAGCTGCCAGCAAATAGGTTTATAGAGAGATAGTGGCATGCAAGCTGGCAGCTGATAACAGAGCAGCTGTATTTGTTGTTTGTAACTGGCAAAACACAAAGCGGAATTAATTTAAGCTACTGTACAGGTTACTACAACTTTTGAAGTGAGGGAGACTATATAAATGTGTTGCTACTGACATACTAGGTAATGTTTTAGTATGAAATTTTGGCTGACCCTGCTTATTCCACTTGGAGAACAGCATAGGAGAAATATAAGGAATACCATGTCGTGTTAGGCTGCCCATCAGTACTCACAGAGGCTCTGCACTTGTTGTCCGTTGCTGGTTGTTGCTGATGATGGTGAGAATAACTCTGAAACTGTGAGAGTGGCACGAGGGCCACCTTACAGGGTGAACTGCATCCACCAGCTCATCTGAGCCCTGGGTTTCAACTGGTCAAACTGGTACTGCTCCAGTTCTAGCAATTCATGTTTCGGAAGGCACAGCATCTCCAGGAGCAGAGCCTGGTTTTGCCAGGACCTACTATCCACCCCCAGTCCCCGTGGGATGATTTCCCTTGGTGCTGGTGGCAGTGGTGTCACCAAAGCCCCGCTGTGTCCAGCAGTGTCTCAAGGAGCTCCTCTTTCATGCACAAGTCTGCTTGCAAGCTTCCCAAAGCTGGAATGTGCTGAATGTCTTCAAACACCACTTAACTTGCATGGGTTTTGCTGGCCATGTTTTCAGCTTATTCGGGTTGTCTTCATGAGCCTGGCTAAGTGCGCTCCCTGTAGAGATGAGTGTCTCTGTGTCTCCTCCTATAGTCGAATAGTTGATGACCGGGCAGCAGTTTTATTTCACCCCCCTCCTTCCTTAGCTGTTGGTTGGCCCCAGCCACTGGAGAAATTGAAGTTGTATGAGCATCGTGGCACTGAGGTGGTATGAGAGAAGTGGTAATTACTGAGGATACAAGTACATGCTGGGAACTAGAAAACCCTATTTGACGGGAGTGTCTTCACTGCTCAATTTGCAGTGTGCTTGCCAGAGCACTTGGTCAGCTGAGTTGATTTTTGGGAAGCTTTAAGTTCTTTTTTTTGTCTTAGTTTTGAGCCATTAAGTGTCATGGTTTCAAGCAGTTCTCTCCAAACACAAGTTGGAAACTGATATTGTAATAGCCCGGTGGCTGAAATTCCCACATTACAGCATGACTTCAGGCAGTGGTGATTCAGAAGAAAGTAAGTTCTCTCTGTCTGACACATCAATAACAATTCTGGGTTTTTTTCACTTTGGTCTGGTATTTTGCCCCTCCTAAGGCATCAGAGGGACCTTGTCCTTGGGAATATTCCCATCTTGCAACAGGGAAAAGGTTTGCTGCTCATTCTTTGATTCCTTCAGCTGCTTTAGGATGGGTGATAATGTTAGACCAGAAAGCGACTTCATCAGAGCTCCCCTTCAGAAATCCTTGGGGTAACGGAAAACCGAGAGTTGTTAGAAAATACTTTGTAGCATCGCCACTGCTTTTGATACTTTGGTAAAATAAGGATGAGTCTGTGCTGTTGTAATTAAGTGATGGTGTGAAAATTCTGGAAAACAGTCCAGGTGTAATGGGAGCATAAACTTCCCCGGTATCAGACCTGCTGATGACTCCCCTTTGGCTTCGGTTTCCTCCTCGGTGACATTGCGAATACATTTGGCAGCAGCTGGAGTTCGAGTTACAGCCACAGAAAGTAAAACTGAATGTCATTGAAGATGTGCTCTGGAAAGAAGATCCAAGCCTGCTGTACTTAATGGAATGAGATAGTTTGAGGACTATTTCTTCCTAAATGGCCCAATGCAAGCAATAACTCTTCTGGACTGCAGTGAAGAGGATGCAGTGTCCAAGAAAGTTCTGCAGCATTTTCACGTTTCCCCTAACCTTATAAATACCATTTTTTATTAGTCGATAGCAGGCTGTCAGGCTATGTCTGGGAATATTTCCCGCCAGCCTCTGAAGGCATGCAAACGTGCTGTGGAACGAGCAGGGAAGCTGGTGCGTGCCGAACAGGAGAGGGCACTGGCACTCCAGCAGCTCTGCTGGGCTCAGCACCCCGACCGGGGCCGAAGGACCCAGTTACGGCATCTCAGCGCACACCCTCGTCAGCTTACGCTCTTAATATGAGACAAGCACCTACAAACAGTGAATGAGCTCTGCTTATTGTCTGTGTGTCTCTGGGCATAGGGAAATCAAAGGTTTGGGGCTAAATTGCTGTGCACGCACTTGCGCTGGGTGGGAACCTGCCCCTTTCCATAGGCAAGTTCATCTGCTGGTGTCTGGGACAGCTCTTGTGAGTGTTTTTTGAAAAACTCTGATCTAGTGTCTCTTTTTTTTTTTTGCACCTACTTTAGGTATTCAATACACAAACTGAGGTGACATTCCTGTTGTCCAAGGGAAGCTCAGGTTGTCGCAGTCTCTCCTGCAGTCGTACAAGTGTGCAGCCCTTCACCCCGAGAGCCAGTCGGTGCTGCCTCCCCTCCCGCCCCCGGCTCTCAGCCATCAGACACTATGAAATGCTGAATTTCCCTCCTGCTTCACAGCATTAACAAATGGTGTGCTGGGAAGCAATCAGCAAGTGGCCTCTAACTGGGGAGTGAGGAGCACTGGGGCAGGCTCTGTCCCTCTGGCCACCATCCCACTGTCTCTGATGGTCATGCTGGTGATGGGCTCCCTGCCCTGAGTCGAAATGCTCGGCACAGACCCCTTTTTTCTTAATTTCTGTCCTTTGTTTTCATCTTTTTTTTTTTTTGCTTTGCACATGTAAAGGGTCTATTCTTTCAGAAAGAACCAAGTTCTATTTGTTTTCAACTCTAGTAAGCCTTAATTAGACCCAAAGTAAAGCGCTCGTGAAGCTATTGGCATAATTACAGGCTGGGAGAGCCTCCATGCCAAATCTAAATCCAGCTCCTGGCTTCCTGGTCCCATCAGAGCGTGGCAGAGGGAAAGGGGGACGAGGCACGGGGCGGCAGCAGCCCCTTTGTTTCTCTCCCGAGTCCCTTCGCAGTTTGTCTCTGCATCACGTGAGGGTTTGTGAAAGGTAAAGCAGAAAGGGCCCAACTGCAACGGAAGGAAATATATTTAGAAACATGAAAAATAAGAAGGGAAAATGTTTCATTTGCGTTATTCACCATGTTCTATTATTTATTACATTGCTGTGCTAGTGTATCATTTTATAACTCCCAAAGAAATGATTGTGCTTCTGGAGTGCAGCTTTGTGCTGCAGCAGCCTGTCTTTTAAGTATGGGCTCTTGATATGAGACATTGGCTATTTCAGTGCCGCTTAGTTTAAACGGTGAATTTGTCAGGTCAGGTTTTGACATAGGCCCAGGAGAAAGGCGATTCACACTCACGCTGCTTGTGGTCTCCCCTGCTCTGCCTTCAGCTGAGTTTTTCCTTAAAAAAATCTTGTGAGTGGGAGAGCCTGGGCAAGGGGAGCCAGCAAGGTGCAGTGGGCTGACTTCCATGCTGGATTTAACGAGAGATGGGACAGCAGGAGCTGCCTTCCCACCCCGAGCAGGTCAGTGGGGATTTCAGCCTCCTTGATGACCTTCACGGCATCACCTTGTCCTCAGGCTCATCTAACCAGAAGGAACCTCCCAGGCAGTGAAGGCACGTTTGGGTTGTGCATTTTTGGGTCTTGCACAAGCGCGTTTAGGAGGTTGCTGCATTTCTAGTGGTGTACTTGAAGGGCTGTGGAGCCACTGGCATTTCTGTGGGGTGGTCGGCATCTTCAGTGGTCTGCCCGCACACACAACTTGGTGTAAGGGAAATGTAACTAGGTAGGAGAGACCTTCTGCCAATTTTCTTACTACTTTTTACAGAAATGAAGATGCTTAATCTATAAGTACATGGTTGCTTTCTCAGCACAGGAGAACAGAAGATCGATGTATATGTTGTTTGGTTCCTTACTGCTGCTCGGCAGGTTTGTGGGAGCACCATCTCTTGGAGCAGTCCCTTTTGCTGCAGCAGCTGCTCCCCACCGCATCTCTATAGTTACCTTGGATTACTATTTTTCCACCCATGATACAGGCAAGATTTTTAGCTTGTCTTAAACAGCTCGTAGAGCCTGTGCCTTCTAATACCTCCCTGTAGGCAAATATTTGCACATGTGTGAAAAATTCATTCATTTATGTGCAGGACCTCATTCAAGTCCATTTGTGCCCATCCACATGTGTCCTTTAATGAGGGTCTGACTGGAAACCCAGCCTCAAAATTGTCCAGATCCAGTGTCCATCTGAACCGGGTGAACCCTTAAAAAGCCTGGAAAAAATAAGGACCTAAAATGTTTCTCTATAAGAATGCATAAATATTCAAATGCTAAACTAAAAGGGCTCTTGTCTCATCCCACAAGCCATTTGAAAGCATTGCTCATTCAGCCACAGGAGGATTTTAGTACTTTAAAAAAATTGCCACAAAACATCTGCAGTCTGCAAAGAGCTGTTCTGCAAAGCATCTTGTAGGCATTCTGCGATGCATCCCCGAAGGATTTATTACCTCCAGCTGGCTGATTCGCAGCAAATCCTCCTTCCTTCATCTAGATGGCACTCTGCAGTCTGAAAAAACCTTTTGCAAATTAATGCGGAGAGCAGTTTCAGCAATCACAGCTGGGAGCCTGGATCTCTAGTTTTAATTTTGTCAAACTCTGGTTACATGAATGGGCAGGGAAGGGAAGAGAGGGGACAAAAAGAAATTATATTGATGGAATTTTTTAGGGTTTATGAGCTCTGAGACCTTAGAAAAAATAGTCTTTTCTCCTGGAGCAGGTGCTGGTCCTTTAATGTTCACTTGATAAATAATGTGCTGCATATTTTGGGAAGCTGCAGTGCAGTCGGTCCTCTTGTTCTTCTCCTTAACCAGTTCCACCACTCACCCACCTGTTTCTTGTCCTTGTAGGTTGTGCTACTTCTGAGCCTTTCTGGTACTGGGTATTCAGCCCATCTGAGCTCGTTAGCTCCTTCTGTCCCCCAGGTCACTACATGTCCTACAGCCTGGCCTTCAAAGGTTGTGAGTAAGCAAAAGGATTACAAAAATAAGCAAAGATGCTTGTTATTTAGCTACTGACATCCTGCAGAAAATAGAACTGTCTCAGGGTAGTACTTTCTTACTTTTAAAGGCAAATTTATTGCCTTCTATGAGTTTATTTTTCTGGCTATCCTCAGGCAGGAAGAGAATGTCTGGAGGCACCAAACACATAGCAGGATCCAATAAAGGCAGTTGAGGGAGAATGAGAAAGGGATGTACGGGGATGTGCTAAAATGACCACGGGACAATGCACTGAGGTGGAAGTACAAAGAGTGAGGGAGGAACTGGGAACAGCAATGTGCATTTTTAAACTGCGTTAAAATGCCAGCATCCCCAACAGAAGCAGAATACCACTGGTGCCATCCTTCCCATGGTCTGAGATCATGACATGAACCAGACTGTGAGAAAATCAAGCACCTTATTCTTTGGCAAAGCAGATGCCAGAGGATGCCCGGGGTTTATATGCAACGTGTATACGTGAATTCCCTATATAGCTTACTGTAAAATCGTGGAATTTATTGGCCTAAATGAGATGAAAGATGATGAATGCATTGTTTAACTTCCTGGCAGTTTCCTTTCCTCAGCATGTGTTGGGGAAGGGAGATTTTTGTCTGTCCATGTGGCCCTTGCCGGCAAGGGGAACTGTGTGGCTGAGTATTGAAATCAGCATTTGCTAAATCTGGAACAACTCTGTCAGTGGCCTTTGCTTGGAGTGAGACTCCTTTTAACTGAAGGCATCAGTGCTGGGAGCGGTGTCTGGGGAGATTTACTTGAGATATTTCTCTGTATGTCTTGTGAGCTTGCTCTAATTGAGCCCCCTCTGACTGCTGGTGACTCCTTTAGCTTTCATGTGGCACTTGGAGAGTACCCTGAGCTGTGGTGGGGACCCACCTTTCCCCATGCTGGGGCCCTTGGCCATGGCCTCATCCCAGTACAAATGCCCAGTACGCATTGTGTAGATGTTTTCAGTGAGCAGCTTTTTGCTGGGTGGCAATTATCAGAGCAGCTGTGGGTTTGTCAATCCAATGTCCATTTTCACCAGTTAGCAATTCTGCCCTGGATGGCCTGCATGTGCTGCCCCAGGGGGTAGTGTGACCATGGCTCGCCTGCTCCTCCTCCGGCTCCCACTGCTTCCCTTCCTTTGCTCTTACTCATCTCTCGTGTGGTGGCCTGTGTGTCTGGATGCATTTCCTGAAGTTCTCCTTCCCTTTAATTTCTGCGCCTCTAGCATGGGTGGCATCAGTGTACAGCTATTTCTTGCCAATTTGCACTGGTTCAGCTTGCAAAACCTGTGTGCCGCCTTTGTTTTGTCTTCACCCAACAGTTGTTGCCTGTTTGGGGTCTAACAAGAGTTCTGGGAAATCGTTTTGTGAAGCTGCTGCCCTGTCCGTCAAATCCCTGCCCTCGAGGTCTGCTATTGCTAAGACAAGGTAGAAGAGGATGAAGTGTGTGCAAAGTGGAAGATTTAAATAAATAAAATTACATAATGGTTTAAAAACTTTTCCTACTTCTGGTGTCTGTTGGCCAAGGATGAAAAAGAAAACCTACCTAACTATGTGCATATACCCACCCTCTCTCTCCTTCCCTGTCTTTCCATTCTCTGTCCATTGGTCTTTTCCACAAAGTGTTGCCTTTTGGGTGATAACTGCCTTGCAACTCAAACCCTCAACTGCTTGGATTGATGCTCCTAAAATTAATAGATACTCTGAAAAGCACAGTTCATCGTGGGTTCATGTGAACCCACTCTTTCTTCAGAGCTGCTTGACCCTGGTTTGGACAATTTTAAAACCTGTTGTCTTTGGCTGCTGCCCCCATCTCCTCCCAGGCTGCTTGCCCCGCAGGGATGAAGACAGAAGAGTGATGGGTATGGTCCCAGTGGGTTGTCACTCGTCACACTGGCTGGGAGGTGTGACTGGATGGACCACAGGGTTGCTCATGCAGGATGTGAGTAACCTGAAGGAGTGGTCCGGTCCTGTCCTGACATGGAGCAAACAGGGAGTAGTAAGAGGTGGCCTGGGCATCCTGTGATGGAGCACCAGAAAGAACCTCAGGCTCTGTAGAGGAGCTGCTGACAGGGAGAGAAGAGGATTTTCAGGATTCTGGCAGTGTAAGGGGGTGGCAAAACTCCAGATGGGTTCCCCATGTTACAAGCTGTGCTGCTTTGACAGCAGAAATAGGTTTTCACATCTGTCTGCTGTCCCAGCAATACCCTTGCTGTGCCAAGGGAGCATCTGACTGATCTGCTGCACTGAAAACCTGCCGGGCCCCAGCGGCAAGATTAACGCTTACAGGATTTTCCTGGTGAGACTTTTTGTGGTATTTACCAGAAGTCCCTTGAAGGCAGAAATTATTGCATTAGAAGATTAAAACATCATTAATCATGTTTTTTGTCTCCCACTTCCCACATATTTTTTTCTGGCAGGCTGGCTTGGTGTTACTGATAAGATATCTTTTGTTTTTCACCATTCAGAAGAATAAGTTTATTCAAGTCTTTTCTACGATTGTGCCATCCTCAGGTAAGAAGGAGCCTTGAGGAAAATTTCAGGCAGCTGAGTGGAATTGCTTATTACTTTGAACACAGACACATTTTGACCTCAGGCCTTCTAGGTTTCTTTTGAGTGATGCATTTAATTCATGGTTCTTCATAAATTAATAGAAATAATTTAAAATAAGTATTTGGATGAGGTTGTCAGCATCCAAAGATCCCGTGTTGGTGTGAGGGGAGCAACGCAGGACAGAGGTTTGTTGCAGATGTACTAGTTGCTCCTGACATGGTGGCACTTGCTGTTGGAGTCAAGGGGATGACCTGATAGTGGACCTGCACGGTGGTTCCCAGCTATGGTCTGGCCCCAGAAATAGTATGGTTGAAACATAGTTTAGGTGCCCAATTTGGAAATATTTGGAAAATATGTCCCAACTTTTAAAGTAGAAAGCTTAAAAATTAATCAAGGAAGAAACATGCTAGGATAGAAACAAGGTATTTTTCTTTTTTTTTTTTAATTTGCTTTGTTATTGAGACTGTCTGCACCCTGGGCTATAGATACGGCAAAAAGTCGTGACCGCGCTCCCTGGTGCCTTATTCATTTCCATTCTCACAACCTTTCTTCTGTGCTGTGTCAGGGAGGGCCATGGTTGTCTTGTACTACTGCGTGCAAAACACGTCTTAATTTATGTGCTAATTAACCTGATGGTGTAACTTGATTGTTAGGAACTTGGTCTCCTGGCAAGCCTATCATTGCAGACAATGATCCTTCCTTTTTATTTTAACTAGAGCAAGGAGCACAAGGCTGGAGCAGGGGGAGGCAGCGGCTCCTGGGGATGGGGGGTCAGGATGCGATAAGTGCGAGTCCCGTGGAGGATGCAGCAGCTTCAGAAATGATTGCTTTCAAGCCTCCCCTTTTAATGGAAGTTTTCTTTTAGAAAGCTTTAGTTAACGTCATTCCAAAGTTTATTTCCATTTTATTTTTTAAATAAAGAGGCTCTAAAGCTCCTGGCTGGATTTTCATTTTTGCTGGCTGGGAAGAGAGAGGTGAATTGGCCGCTTGTCTCCCGCGGGGAGGCTTTTGGGGCTGCTCAGCGTGTTCCTGCCCGCAATGCTGCGCAGCCTGACCTACCTACGGCCGTGATTCATCCACCGCCTGCTTGGGGCAGGTGAGGATATCGGATGCGCTTCTGCAGCCTCGTCAGCTCTACCTATACTGTGCGACGCTGCACGCGAAACCCCTGTTGCTTTTGCCAGCGTGTCCTGGGGCCACTTATGTTTCCTTTGCTTCCCACGCTGCTGCTGTCCCAGCCTGGGCGCTGAGTCTTGCCAAAACCGCTGTTAATAAAGGAAAGATGAACCTGTGCATTGCTTGCAGGGCCAGGGCAGCTGTAGCAGCCTTGGATTTGGGGCAAAAGCCTTTGCCCTGGCCTCCGGCGCAGGGATGGGGGATGCGGCAGGGCAGCGGGCTGTGTGTGCTGGGGGTCCCTGTGCCAGCCCCACCTCGGTGCCTGCCCTGTGGCATGCTTGGCCGGAGGAGCTGCAGCCTGGTTGCTTTGCAGGCTGAGAGCTTGCCCTCTCATCACCTGGGTTAGTGCAAACGTAAATCTAACCATACGAAAATGAATGACTAATCTTCCCGTGCTTTTCCTTAATTGCTTGTTTCCTACATGCTTGTACAGCACAAGCTAATTTTAAGTAAATTCATATGAAATTGAAGTCTTGTAGTGGAGCTTTTCCTGAAGGAAGCCACTTCTGTGTTAAGTGGGAGAATAGCAATGGCCAGTTCCAAAGCTGGATTCCGGGCTGCTCAGGGTTAATTCCCTGCACTGCCGCAGGCTCCTTTCCTGCCCCAGGCAAGTCACTGAAATCACTGTGGGCTTTTGATGGAAGTCTGTGATTTGAGTGCCCAAATCCCTCAGATACAGGAATTATCTGCGTTCCCATGTCTGTAAAGTGGGTGAAAGTGTAGCATTTGACTTACAGATGTGATGAAGAACCCAAGAACAAGGATGAGGCACTTGTATCTTGTGATGGGGTTTGCACAGTCTCCTCTCTCCCCTTACATCTCTCTCCTCGTGGCTGGACCAGTCACCCCCTGGAAAGGTGTCAACGTACAGCTAACTCTGTGAGTGCACTTTGTTAGGAAGGAGCTTTTTCAGTGATGCCAAGTTCGTGGTGTTTGAGTTGCAGGTAGGGAATGTGATCCCAGCTGGTGCAAGAGCAAGGCTCCTGGGCTGCGTTTCCCAGTACGGGTGTCCTGGTTTGAGCCACACAGGACTAATTTCTTGTCTAATGCTTGGGAGAACTGCACTTTCAGAAGACTGTGGTGTCTGAATTCGTGAAAATATTTACTTTATAGCCAGCTATGGTATGCAGTTTCAAGGTCTCAGTGTTTTTTGAGTTAGCCAGGTGCAGGGATGAGGAGGAGCGAGACCTGGGCTCTTGACCCAAGCTGGCCAGCAGGATTATTTCATACCATGAACATCACACTCGATATCAATTTAAAAGCTTGCTGAGGAGTTTTCTCTTCTGTGATGGTGGCAGTCCAGGGAACTTCTTGTCCTGGTGCCAGACCCCTGAGCCCTTCCCTTCCTCCTGAAGCTGTAGCACTCGCAGTGTCCGACATTTGCTGTCCACTGCTGGGAGAGCACAGCTTCCTACTGATGGAATGGGCTGAGTATAATCCTTGTATATTTTATAATGCTATTGGGATCAATATTGGTTCTTTAGTGTTATTGATGTTAATTATTTAGTCTTATCCTATTAAATCTGTTTATATTTCGTCCCCTGGGTTTCCTTGTTTCTTCTTGATTCCCCTTTCTGGGTGGGGAGAGGTCATCAGGTGATAGAATAATTGTCTAAATGACAATAAGCTGTTGTGGATCCCTCAAACCATAACAACACGGAAAGCCAAGGCTTGCCCTTCCCTCACCTTTGCCACCTGCTTTGTGCCCAGCAGCAGCATCCTGCACTCCTACATCAGCACTGTTGGCCGTGCTGTGAACTGATTCAACTTAAAAACTTGCAAAAAAAAAAAAGATGATTTCTTAGAGGGTAGTTCCGTTGGGGAGTGGTGCTGAGCAATGGGAGCAGAGGTTGATGGGAAGAGCTATAGTGAAGACACATCTGCGATGCCAGGCCGAGTTTGTGGGGCTGGCAGGTGGGGACAGAGGGAGTTTTTTTCCCTTTTCAGGCTGCTAACACACATAAAGCACCGAAGTGCCACATTTTTTTTTTTTTCCTTTTACTTGAATGTTTCAACAGAGGCATGTGCCTGGTTGCATCAGCCTGCATCACCCACTGCATCACTAAGGATGTGCTAAGGATGTGCAGTGCTCCTTGAAATCTACTGTTGTTTTAGAAACATCTTTTCCTCTATGGGTTATTTTTTGTTGAGTAATTTTTTTTCTTTAATATGTTGCAGTATTCTAGTAAATTTGAAAAAGACTGATTGGGAAAAATAACATGCATGCAGAGGTGTGGGCTGCGTGTGAGAGAGAATGTTAAATCTTGAATGAGGCTGGGTCGGTGGGTAACCGTTCAAAAGTTCAGAAGGAAACCAAAATGGCAATGCAGTCTCAGATATTTAAAATTGTCTCAATAAAATTGCTGGCTAATATGCTCAATCAACACAGCAAAAGTCTGGTTCCTGGCTTCATTACTCCCCAGCTGGGAAGGCGGCAGAAATTTGGGAAGATTGTTTCTAATTCCATGTGTTCTCTGTATGGGTTTTCTTATGTGGAGAGGGTGGGAAATTTGCCTAGTGTAACAAATGCAAATAATAAAAAATTAATTTTGTAGGGCAGCATGAGCGCAGGATAGGCCCTGATTTGTGAGCATTTGTGTAAATGGAACATGTGGGTCCTTAGGCTGAGCCCAGCATCAACGTTAAGATGTTTGGACTAATCCCTTGTGGGCTGCAGTCAGGCTGGCTGCTTGGCTTGTTCCTTGGTTTCCTCATCTGGAATAAGAGAAATGTTTAAGGGTTTTGAGCATATGGATAAAGCCTTTCATTCCAGACTGAGGGCATCCACACAAGAATAACTGTTGCAGAACAACTTATCATGCAGACAAACTAAAAAAAAAAAAAAAATCTATTTTAACGAGAAAAATGAAGGCAGTATAGAACTCTGGGTGACAAGAACAGCTCCTGAAAATACATGAATCGCAGATCACAATAGGCTCTTTAAGAGCTATGGAAATGATAGCGCTGTTTTGGTAATGGCACATCATGATCCCATCTATATGTGCATATACTATATTTATGCTATATATGTATATATTCTAATTCTGTATATATAAACCAAATTTACTGGTGTGGTCTTTAAGAAGAACTCTGACTTGTAATTTTTAGTAAAATAATATGATAGAAAGGAATGTAATTTATCAAAGAAACACTGCTGAATTTGACAAGAACAGGGAGATAGTGGGATTTCTGATAGAGTACGGATGCTCTTCGCAGTGATTTGAGAGGGCAGGGTATGGGGGAACTTAACTGAAAATGACTTCTCTTTTCCTGAGATTGATTGTTTTAAACTTAATCTACTTGCAATGTTCTTATTTTATGGAAGCACACAGATTCTTATATGAATACTAAATTTTTTAGATCGTTTATTGTAACAAGTAGTTTTTGTCTGGAAAAGATCTCATGCTGCAGACCTCCTTTACTAGCAATATATTCTTTCACAGTGCCAGCTTTTTTTTTTTTTTTTCCTTTTAGTCAAAGCTTTCTATCAAATTCCAAGCTTGAATTAAAACTGCTGTTCTGACATATGAAATATTGCCTCCTCACTCTGGAGGTTTGTCGCATTTTTTTTCCCCCTTTCTTTTTAATTAGACCATGTGTAGAGTCCCCCCAGCTAATGCATACACAGGTTTTGATGTAAGTGCTCATGGTAGTTTGGAAAGCACAACAGACATGCGACTGGAGAGGGTAGTTCATTTATGTATAATTAGGCATAAAGGCTTGACGAGTCCTCCCATGCTCTGCTGGTACACGATAACTTGACCCTAGTGGTCTTACTAATAAGCAGAAATGAGGATTTCTGCCCTCAGCCTAGGTCGGTGTTAGGATCTGCCCATTCTGTAGCTGCACAGGGAGGTGGGGGAGTCCTGGGTCGGACACTGGGGAGGAGTTTTGTCCTGCTTCTCCCTGCCGGTGGGTTTGCTGAGGCTTCGTGGGGTTGAGTGCTGGGCAAAGAACCAGAGGCTGTGGGGCTGCTGGGCAGCTTGGAGCTGGGGGCCACTGACCCCCCCGATGAGCAATATTGAGCTCGGCTGCATTTTCTGGGAGCCTGAGCTGAGGTTCATAGAATCATAGAATGGTCTAGGTTGGGAGGGACCTTAACAATCATCTAGTTCCAACCTCCCTGCTATGGGCAGGGACACCTCCCACTAGGTTAAGCGTGCTCGTGTGCGTGACTGTTTGAGGAGTGTTGTCTGGGGCTGCGTTACTGCCAATGCCGACGGCGTGGGAGGTGTGGAGTTTGCAGCATGCCAGCTCTATAACTGTGTTCCCTGTGCGGGAAGCACGGGCCTAGTCAGGCTTGCTTTTGCCTTGTGACCATGGCGTGCTCTAAGGCAATCTACAGGGACCCAGCAGGGTTTCCTACTACTACAGGAGGATTCTGTCATTTCTTGGGGACCCTTTTCCAGCCACAGAGCTCAGTCACTTCACATGATGTTTTTCAGCTGGAGGCAGCATCCTGTGCATGATCTTTTTTGCATCCATTGCACCCTGCGCTAGTCTCAGCAGGAAGGTACAGCAACACAGCCCAAAACCATCCTCATGTTGTTCATGTCTGCCTTTAGAGGAATAAACCCCAAAAGACCTCAGTCGTCCTCTGCATTGCAAATGGCTCTGGCAGGCAGTCCGAGCCGTCGGCTCCCCAGGTACTCTCCATGAACCATCCTTTTCGCTTATTCACTTGAAAGTTTTCCTGCTGCCATTAACCTCATTTTCGGTACGGTTAAGGGATGCCGTCACACACTGGGCAGAGATGGGGCAGCTGGGGAGAGTATTTAAGCATGGCTGGGAGAGGTTTCTCATGCAGGCCCTCCAGTGCCCACCTTGCTCAGGTGTCCAAGCCAGAAGGAGCCACCTTGCACATCAAAACACCGCCTGCACCTTCTGCTTTGGGCTCCTAACTGCAGCCTGAGACCTGGGGTTTTCTCCACACCTCACCCATGCTTCTAGTCTAGTGGGAGGTGTCCCTGCCCATGGCAGGGGCGTTGGAACTAGATGTTTTTTAAGGTCCCTTCCAACTCTGACCGTTCTATGATTCTCACTGAGTGGAGTGGAGTCGATCACACCCCAGGGCTGTGCTGCCAGTACCTGCTTACCCTCTGCTTTAAAATATTTACTTCCTTTACTGCTTCTGCAATGTATCCGTTTTGGCTGGGCTAGGAGCTGTATGCTATCAGAGTTTCTTCCTCTGGGAGGTAATTGTAGACCGTGGCTGAATTATCCCTACCGCCTCTTGGGAAAACTGCACAGCCTGAGCTACGAAAGCCTCTTACTATCAGGCAACTTTTCCAGAGCCAATATAACTTCAGAGTCTTGTCTGAATCCTTCACGTATTTTCAAGACTATCCTTGAAATATGGTCACCAGAGCTGCTCACAGCATTTAGCAATGGTATCTTGGATACTGGATGCCAAAATAACACCGCTTCCCTGCACTTGCTTGTAAATCTTCTATTTATGTAGCCCTGGATTACTTCTCCCCTCTTAGGAACAGCATCACATGAGGAGTTCATGTGCGGCTGGGTCTGTACAAACCTCCCCATTTTCTTTTCTTAATTGCTCATGCCAAAATACTGTCGTCCATATTATTAGCATGACCTGCGTACTTGGTCCTTAGGCAGGCAATGTGCCATTTGCAGCTATTCAGAGCACTTTGCTCAAATCAACTGATATTACCCAGCTTTCCAGATCTGTTCCTGGCACCAAGTACTGCCGTGCACAAACTGCATCAGTAATGGGTTTGTGTTATTTCCCAGATATTTGAGTAGCGTACTGAATAGGGTTGAACCGAGGACAAACTATTTGGCTATTTGCCTGATTATCATGTAGTACCTATTGGTTAACTAATTTTAAAATAATTTGGGTACTTTTATTTTGTATAAAACACTTTTAGATTGAAAATCTACTGCCCATGGAAATCTGCTTCAGGATTAGGTCTCTGTCAAACAAAGTACTGATGCAATCAAAATACCTGGTTTTTTTGACATTTCATTTTCCATCGTTGATGATGATGATATGCAGATTAGCTGACCTTTAGTTCCCAGGTACCCCATTTATTTATAAGTATTGGCTTATATTGAGCTTTATCCACGCTCCTCAGATGGATCTTGCTGTATTTTTTAAATGTATTAACAGTTGGCATGAACTGCTCAGGGCTCTCCCTGGGCAACCTGTCTTCACATGTTTGCTAAGAAGTAACACAAACCTGCTTGTTTAGGAGTTGTTTAATAAGAGTTTTTCATAAAAGAAGGGATCCTGGCCAGAGGTCCGGGTCCCAGCAGTCCTGTGAAATACACTGTGAGGTAAAATATAACAGTCTTGCTGGTGACAACTAGCAGCTTTAACTGGCCCCGACTCACTCTGTGAGTGCTTCTGGATGGGTTTAATTGGGCTGGCTTGTGCCTGTCCCGGCTCGCTCCCTCCCCAGCGTGTGCAAGCAGAGGAGAGCAGCGTGCGGGCTGATCCCGCTCAGCATCCCTTCCCGGGAGGGATGGCTCTGCCAGGGGCAGTGACGGGCTCGGGCCACGTCCGTGCCTGCGGGCTCCCAGCTTAACCTCTCCCGGCTCCTTTCACAGTGATGCAGCCCGGCTGCTCCCGAGGGTCTCTAACGGGCACGACCGAGATGCTGACTGAAAACTCTGCTGCAAATCACCAAACGTTGATAATTGGCCACAATTGTTCTGAAATAGATCCAGATCTGAAATGAGGTTATTTTGCACATGGTTGGTTCTGTATTGACTTAAGCACCTATGGAGAATTGTTGCTTCTACAAATAGGACAGACTGAAGTGGCCTGATTTTGGGTTTCTATATCAATACTAACAAGCTTCTCTCTGCAGCAGGTAATATTGGCTTTCCCTCGCCCCCGGGGTGTGCATCTCTTGGTTGCAGTGGAGGAGCGAGCCTCGGTGGGAGCCGAGCGAGCAGCTCGCCAGCTCCTGGGGCACTGCATTCAAGCAGCCTGTGCCTGAAAATAAAGAGCCACCTTGTCTATAGGTGCAAAAACACTGTTAACCCCCAGCCAAGCCCGTAGCCATACCCAGGCAGTGGCAAAGCCACTGGCCAGGTCAGCAGTGCCGGTACATATGTACCGTGCGTAGGCAGAGCTGTGGTGTCTAGCCCTGGCGCCTCAATCAGTGCAGCCACTGTGATAAAAAAAACAGGTAGAGACTGCTCGCCCTTTGAGCACGGTCCAAACACAGGGAATATTTGGCTTTATTTCTGCAGCACATGCTGCTGCTGCTATTGCTGTAGCTGGTTGCTTAAAAAGAGAGGGCACAAGGTGGCTTATGGGGCTCTGCAGTGCAATATCCTGGTCTTTCAGGAGGGATTTGGCTCAGTCAGTCCCTGCTAGGGATCTTCCGCATGAAGATTGTTCAGTATTGCCTTCAAATCGGGCAGTACCTGCCAGGGCTATCCCCTGGCATTTCTTACTGCCAAATCCCCCAACGGAAGAGGCATGTTCACATCAGTAAAAAAACAAAACGGGAAGAATTAAACCAAGAAATACAGGTGAGAAGGAAAAAGTGGTTTTTAGAGTCCTGCAGCTGTTGTAGAGCGCTCTGCTGATGTGCCGGTCCCCTGCAATGCACAGCATATGTCGAGGCAGCTCTGTTTAAGGGGATAACGTCAAATGATCTGAAAGGCTGTCTACTTTTGTATTCTTATTTCATCCCTGCATATTACAGGATTTCGTTCAGGTTTTTCAGTGGTCTCCTGGGTAACGCTTTATTACAGCGATGGTGTGGAGTTCTAGTTTGTTATAATGAGAGCTATATAAATAATACTGATTCTACTGCCTCCTGTAATACTTCCTGCCTGAAAACACTCGAAAGCCTTTTGCAAACATTAATTTCCTATTATTTGGTATAGAGAAGCACCTCCAGGTACTGCACAGAGCATTACAGCAGTGTGTGTTATGCTGGCCAGCTGCATGTAAAAGCCATACCTTTGAATTGTGGGCTTCAAACAATTGAGGGTCTTTTCGTACACAGAGTGAGTCATTAAAATAATTGCTTTTTTTAGCTGTTTCTTTTTTTCCTTTGCCATTCTGAGGTTTTAAAACAGATGCCAGATAGTATGAGACTAACGAGAGCTGAAGATGCTGTGAGGGGAGCTTTGGCCTTGGAGAAGAGACAAATGAAGGTTGGGAGAAAGGGATGGTTATGGTATTTCACAGATTATAACTTGATGTGCACAGAGGTGAAGGATGCTGTGACCCAGCAGACTGCAGTGCTGTGTCAGGGACAGGCACTTTGGCTCACAGCAGCATCCTTGGCGCCAGAATATGGCTTTCCATACAGTGCTGCCCTGTGACGGGTGAACCTGTAGTCAGATACCCAGGCACAGGGTAAGGCCCCTAGGTATCCGGGCTCAGTTTGAGCATCTGCGTTCCCCTAAACTCCCTGTGCTTGGTCAGGAAGAGGAGGATGAGCTGAGTCCCCAGCACTCCTTCCTGCTCCTCCCTGGGGAGCTGGGGTGTGCTGTTACCGGTGGGTGCCTGGTGGGAAGGGATGATGCTGGGCATGGAGTGCAGCCGGCAGCAGAGCCTGAATGGGATGTGTGACACTGGCAAGAGAAAACAGCAATGGCAATGAACCAAGTAAAGATTTAATGGATTTCTTAGAACTGTGCTTTGTAAGGGCTTGGTCGTCAGGATTTCTTAGAACTGTGCTTTGTAAGGGCTTGGTCGTCAGGATTTCCACTGTATTGACATGGGTTTTCAAAGTAATGAGGACTGGGTTGTATAGCAACGGCTGTCACTTTATTTGGCTGACCTGGCGTGCTCCCTCCTTTTAGGGTAATGCTAAAATGAATATTGTATAGCAGAGAGTGCAGCATAATTGGCTGGAGACAATGTATGTGCTCTGCTGTTCTGTACAATATTGATTGCTCCTTGTCCGAATATATGTATCTAAAATCAGTCCATTAAGCGGCAGCTCCGTTGGGTGGTTGCCAATCTTTTCACGCTGCAGTGGCTTTAGCTTCATCTCAGCTGTACTCCAAGCCCCGTATGGGATCTGCCAGCACGCTGCTGCCTGGCGCTCAGGGACGTGTGGCCCCGGGAGGGTCAGTGCCCATCGTGGTCCCCCAGCCACTGTCTGTGTGGGTTAATCTTCTCTGCTCTGCTGGGCATCTCCCTCCTCGCGCTGGTGGTATCAAGTTCACGGTGATGTTGTGTGGCACTAGTGCCGGGTGCTCTGCGGGGCTTGTGTGGGGCTGCAGCTAAATCCCAAAGGAAAACTCACCTCTTTTTTTAGGCAGGCGAAGTAAGGGGAAAACCCAGCGTGGCGTGGCAGAGCCCAGCTGGCAGACGGGCTAATGCGGAGATGGGTCCTGGAGGTTGGCAACACCAGCCGGAGCGAGGCAGAGTCTATTGGGGCACGTCTGAGTCACAGCACGCTGCACAGCCACCTCGGCTGGTTTGAGACGGTAAAACCAGCCGTGCGGCTGCTGGGCAGGGTAGCTGCAGCTCGGTCATGCTGGAGCTGCGTCACGCGTGATGCTGCGCTGGCCTGTGTGCTGCCACATACCTACACACGGCCGTGCGCTGCAGCTGCTCCCCTCCCAGGCTCCATGCCAGCCCCGTGGGATTAATGGCAACACAGCTCACACAGGCTCATTGGTGGCCACTGAAGTACCTTATTGTGGTTTTTTCCTTACCTTTTACCACTTAAAGGCTCCTAAATCTCTGCATTCAGAGCAGAGCGGTGCTGCTTTTCCACCAGTGCAAAAGGGATGCAAAAGAAGGAAGGTCCATGCTGCTTTTCTCCAGCCTTCATCTCCAGTCTAACTTAAATCTCTGCTTCTTACTCAGCAGACTGAAACACATTGCAGCCATCCCCAAGCAGAAGTTTTCAGACTGAACACAGAACACGTTACCGGCACCGGTACCTATAGCGTGCACCAACAGGCATGCTCGACGGCCGTGGCGTGGGGCTGTTTGTGCTGCTGCAGGGTTTGTGGGGTGCTGCAGAGCAGAGGGGCTCAGCCACAGAGCTTGCTGTGCCCGGTGGCACTGGCTTCATGCTGTAATGCAAAGCTACTCAACACCACACACTGCAGCTGCTTGGAACTGATGTCCATATATTCCATCATCTTATTATATATATGTACACATGTATAAATGGGAATCATTCTTCTGTTAAATCTAAGTAAACAATTTCTTTCCTCCTGCAAACAGTGTCCTAGCAGATCCTGTAATAAATTAAGCTTTATCACCCAGTTAATCGGTTCCACAAAGCTAGTGAGCAGTGAAATCTTCTGACCTATTGATTGATGTATAATGTTGTATTAGCAGATAGCGAATTACAAGAGCCGCTCTGCACTTTGGTACTGTTGCTGAATTTGTGCTGCAGGGAGCTCTTTCAGGGTTAGTGTCTTAGCCGGTGTGCTGCACGTAAGAGCACTGTGTGAAGGTCGGGGGGAGAGGGACTTCTGTGGAGTTAAAGCTCAAACAGAGAAGAAAAAGGAGTGTCTGTTGTCTTCCTCACTCCCCACCATCTGTTTTAGATAGAGAAGAGCAGTATGCTGCGATGTGACAGACTGCTAGAATCAACAGCTGAACTTTTAAATAATACAGAAATGACAAAGAGGCTTGATTATTGACTCTTGCGGAGCTGTTGGTGGCAGCAATGGATGTTGGGACAGGGCTTTGGGTTGGTCTCACCTGAGGTTTGGCATTTATTCCATGAGATGGGACACCAGTCCCCCTGGGCTCGCTCTGCAGGAAGCAGAGAGCGAGGTGCACATCTGGGTTGTTACTCAGCTCGCCTCGAATGTTCCTCCCTCTGTAGTTTGAAGGATGCAGTGGGTGGGCTGTGGGCATTTAACACTTCAAATTGATGTTTGATATTTAGGTAGGATGCATATGTGCTTAGGTACGCAATCAACTTTTCAGCCCCCTGCCTGTGACCTGCTGATGTGAAAGGCTTAGTTATAAGCTGTGCTTGTTTTGGCTACAAATAATGCTTTGGGGCTACCCAAAATTATATTGTTTTAATATAGCGGTTGGCAACAGCTGAAACTCCTCTAGCTACTTTCTCCCAAGACAGTGTGGGGAAGGAGAAAAAGCAGAAAAAGAAACAGATAGACTAAAATAACCCTGTGGTGTTTTTTCTATTAAAAACCTACCAAAAGTTGCAGTGGTATGTTGAGACAAAGGGCTGAGCCCTTGATGTCATCCAAGGGAAACAGCACAGAAAACTCTATCAATCCCTCTGTATTGCATCGACCTTTTATTCGCTCCCATTTTTTTCCTCATTTCTGTGACACTGCACGGTGTCAGGTCAGCCTGCGGGGCTGCGGGGAAGGGTGGGCAGTGCAAGTCCCAGCTCTTGATTCCAGTTCAGATGTTTGAGGCACACAAGTAACACATGGAGAGAAACCATCAGGGCAAATGGAAACCTTGTCGCTGTGCTGGGCTCCTCCACAACACTGAAGTGTTGGCTTTGTCCTGCTGTTGGTTTGCTCCTTTGAGGAGCCAGTATACCCTTAACGTCCCTCTTCCGGCTCCTCAGCCCTCCATTGCAAGATGCTGTTTACTTGCTGCTAGCTCTGTGCTGCACATCAGGGAGCTCAGAGCTGGTCAAAGCTGGTGGTGGAGGAAGAGAAACAGCTCTTTGGCTTGATTTTTCTCACTCTCTTTTCTATGGAGCCAACTTTGGGCAGGGAAGCGGTACCTTTCTGTGCTGCCCACGTGCCACTACTTACAGCAGGAGGAAAGTGCTCCTTTTTGGCTCCATGACTGTGTTTTCGCTGTCCATCTGGAGAGACTTTCCTTGAGGGGAGGTAGGGGTGGCTCATTCACCAGGCACATCCCATGCCCAATTTCTCCTCTCCTTCCTTCCCCTGGTGCTGAGCCGTTACAACTCTCCCCACCAGGAGGAGGACTGAGACTGACAAATCCTATGGACTGTGGCTGAGCGTAAGTCTCTCAGCTAGAAATAGTGCCTGGGAAGGATTTACCTGAGTTTCACTAGAGAACGTGTTACGTTTTGGTGGGGGTTAGGCTGCACATCTATTATGGCTGCCTGCAAACTAATGGTGGAGGAGGAAAGAAAAGCCTGATAACTTCTGAAAGTGGTCTGAGCACACAGGATCTCACTGCTCCTGGGTGGATGGCCAGCGGTGGGATATGAGGCTCTGTGACATCATCAGAGATGGAATATAGGGAAGAAAAAATTTATTCCCCTTTTTAAATGGGAAAGAACAACAACTTTACTTCTCGCTTTCACATGGTAAGTAACGGATGGAGAAGGTCCTCAAGCACAACATTTTGTGTGTGTTGGGACAAGTGGCAAGAACTAGAAACTTTTGTGAATTCTGGCCTGGTACAAGGAAAAAAGCTCGAAAGGAGTTAGGAAAATGTGTTCATCCTTGTCACTGTTTGTCTGCTCCACTGTGTTGCCACCGAGTCTTGGGCGCAGTACTTTGTGCTAACATGAGCTGAGCTTCCCAGGAGCAACAGTGCTACTAAATGGCCCTCAAAGTAAAGTGGAAATGAAAGGTAAGCTAAGAAATGTTCATTTCTCTGACCAACATGAGTTTTTGTTAGGGCTGTTTTCGGCTGAGGGTCTTAATTCCCCACATTGCTCTGCAGAGGGTGTCCTCGTGCGCAGGAGTCACTCGTGTAGAAGAAGCGTCTCTTCCCAATTCTATCCAATAACGTCACAATGGAATAAGGCCTGGTTTTTAAAAGCTTACAATGTGGAGAACATCAAATAGCAAATCAAATAAATAAATGCAATGTCCAATGAGAAATTACAGAGAAGAGAGCTGAACTCTCTTCAGAGCTGCACAGCAAAGGGCAACAGGCTGTGAGCAGAGTTTGCAGCAGGTGAAATTCTGGTTAGATAGGAACAATGTTTTCACTGTGAGAGTGGTCAGACATCGCAACAGGGGCCCAGGGAGGTGGGACAACCTCTGTCCTTGGAGTCACTCAAAGCTTAACTGGCCACAGCCCTGAGCAACCTGATCCGACACTGAAGTTGGCCTCACCGTGAGCAGGGTTTGGAGTGGGGACCTCCTGCCAACCTTAACCCTTCTCTGCTTCTGTGATTTACAGGAGCAAATTCTCTGTTATTGTTAAGCTATCATTTTATAGACCTGTTTGTATCATGAAAAAGCATTGCTTCATGTGCAGTGGTATCTCTGAGCATTCATTATTCAGAAAAAGTTTGTCTTCCCATTACACAAGATCATAAGAAGAAAAGTGACTGGTTTGTCAGAACTGCAGAGCTAAAATAAGCTGCAGCAAGCACATTTCCTTGGCATGGAGCTGGTATCTCTAATTAGAAAAGCTCTGGAGAGTTAATCTACTTGGGTAGTGAGACCTATTGCTTTCTCCTGCAGTGTGCGAGGTGGCTGGAGCTGAGCATCTCAGAAAAAGGCCTGGAGGCTGGGCTTCAGATAATGAATATCTCTTATTTGGGAACTTTATATATATATATATATATATGAATTTCCCATATATATGGATTAGGTTTGGTGCGCTCCTGTCAAATGGCTGAACTGCAGCAGGGCTGGGAATTAACTTAGAGATGTAAATTCTTTTAGTTAATTTAAAAAAAAAAAAAAAGGGCTGAAAGTCCTAATCTCTGGAAAATGGTTGTTGCAGAGAGTGGAGCAAGTTACTGTACCATCTAGCTGGGTGAAAGAAGTGGCCTCAACAGGCATGAAGAATAGCAGCTGCTGAGAAGTGCCCAAGACTGGACTGGTTTCTTGTTTGGGGAAACCATGCCTCCGCCCTTACACGTGTGTCAGCATTAGGAGGGGAAGAGGTTGTGATAATTAGCTGAAACAAGCCTCTTCTGGGCTGATAACCTCGCTCATGCTGCTAAACAGATAGCTTCAATATTTACTGAAACATCAAGGTTCCGCTCTCATGCTAATGCTCTCCAGAGCGGAGGGAGCAGCTAATCAGAGTTACAGCAATCAGTCAGGTTTTCCCTGACACGTGAGTTTAATTATTTTGCAGTTCACTCTACGTTCTTGTGAGCCATGGTGATATTTGTTCTGGGACGCTTTTCTGCCTGATGTGGTACAAGGGTTTTCATTTCAGAGAGGAGCTTACCAAGTTGGGTGCTGGGCCTGGACTCCACATTTCAAGAGTTTCTGTGAAGCCTTCTGTAAAGCTGGTTAGCTTTATCAGACTTCATCAGTCCCAGTTCCTCTTCTGAGATGTCTACCACATATGACAGTTTTGACGTGGATGCTGATGTACTAGAGTTGACTGATGAATGTCATTGGACAAAAATAGCTTGCATTTATTAGCGATTTGAACTAAACTGCTTGATTTAAAAGCAAAAGCCTTATCTGACTTGGCCAGCATGCTCCACTTTACCTCCTCCCCAGCAAAACTTCTAAACCTCACTCCAGCTGAGCAGTTCATGAGCTGAAGATATATGAAGGTGTCGTTAAGGCAGACGGCTGGTGAAGAAGGGGCTGAGTGTGTTGTTGCTGCTGCAGTGGCTCTCACTTGGGCTCTGGGAGAGCTCGGGTTTTGCCGTGCCCTGTTCAACACGTGCTGGTGTACCTCTGCTGGCACAACTGGGCTGCTCTCCGGGACTTCAAAACATCTTCCTGGCACGGTGGGCAGCTCTCGTTCAAACACTCAACAACCATTTAGCAGATTAGCATTGGCTTAGACCTCACACTTACTTAAGAAGCACTACTGAGTTATTAGTCAGTGTGAAAAGCTTGGCAGGGCTCTCTCAGGCCTTAGGCAGCTGAGAGTTTACTCTCCAATGGATGCTCGTCTGCCTGGTCACACCTGGGTAGAGCTACTGTTAACTTCCCCTATTTTAATACTTGTAGTTACTTAAGCATATCTTCTTAACAGATCCTTGCATCTGGATTGCCAAAAATTTGCACCTTACCCATCTCAAGCTCTGCAAGCAATATAAAAGTGATGCTGTAGGATTTTTTTTTTTTTTTGGTGTCTACTGTCAATCCACCTACTTCCTTTGAAAGCTACAAGAAATGTTTTTATTATTGCAGGCAAACTCCCTGGGAATGTGCAATTGATAATTCAAACCTCACGGTGCTGCTGCTGCAGAGATTTGTGTGGCTGTGGCTGATTTTGGTTCCCTGATGATAGCCTGTCTCATGCTTCTGTCTGCTAATGCAGCTGATAGCATTAAGTCATGCAGTTAATCAAGCAAAAGAAATTGCTTCTCCTTATCCAAAGACCTGATGACTTTATCTAACAGGGAGGGTCTCTAACAGAATGGGACAAGGAGAAGAGGATGAGCTAAGAAACATCCACAGGATTCAATATGCAGTGGAGTAGGAGCGCTTTTAAGGGCTTCAAGTTTGGAATAGGAAAGCATACTGAATAATCCATTGATAAAAACAACCCTCTGGCTGGCTCTTTCTTATTGCATTTTTCTGTATTAAGAAGCCAAAGATCAAGAATAAATTAAATCCAGGTAATGATACACAAAATTGTTAATTTAAATGTGGAGAGTGAGCGCAGCTCATCAGCAGGCTGTTCAGGCACTCGAGTACGGCACCGAGCACAGTAACTCCGTAGAGGAGGCAGCTGGCAA
Source organism: Burhinus oedicnemus (assembly GCA_008921705.1). Classification (NCBI taxonomy): domain Eukaryota; kingdom Metazoa; phylum Chordata; class Aves; order Charadriiformes; family Burhinidae; genus Burhinus; species Burhinus oedicnemus. The sequence continues at coordinate 581,067 of VFFE01007232.1, read as the reverse complement.
AGTCGGGTGCAAACTGCCGTATTATCTATGCGTGCATGGGTTTCCACATATTAGTTCCGTCAGTGATAATGAGGAATTAAACCATAATTCACTAATGCATGAAAAGAAAGGTCTTTACAGGGCTGGGTCCACCCAGGTAATGATTATCCTGATAGAATTAACTTAATTATAGGAGGCTCAAGAGGGAGAACAAACACAGAATCATAGAATGGTTTGGGATGGAAGGAACCTTTAAAGGTCATCTAGTCCAACCTCCCGTGCAACAAGCAGGGACATCTTCAACTCCATCAGGTTGCTCAAAGCCCTATTCAGCCTGACCTTGAATGTTTTCAGGGATGGGGCATTGACCACCTCTCTGGGTAACCTGTGCCAGTGTTTCACCACCCTCATTTTAAAAACGTTTCTTCCTTATACGTAGTTAAAATCTACCCTCTTTTAGTGTAAAACCATTAGCCCTTGTCCTATTGCAACAGGTCCTGCTAAAAATTTTGTCCCCATCTTTCTTATAAGCCTCCTTTAAGTACTGAAAGGCCGCAAATAATCCCTCCTCCTTTTCTTGCTACCCCATAACAATGATCTGTGCAAAACCAATTTGACTACTACATTATTCCTGCTAAAATAAACAAAACCTTTTACAAATATCCTTGCAGGATTTGCTGCAAATAGATGCCTGAGTGCTGCATGTCTTCCACTGCTGTTGAGTGTAGTTTTCTCCCTCCCCGTTACCTACCTGCTTTGCTGTGTGGAGCTACTCTCTCTGATACGTGGTATTTCTGCTTTACTGGAGAAGGGCAACAGGCAGAACGGGACACACTCACACTCCCTCCGATGATGGTGTGCTCTTCTCATTCTTAGGCTTTAAGAGGTGGTCCCTTAAGAAGCCTTACAAGGATGGCATGCAAAACTGTGCCTGGTTCACATGAGACAGGCCCCGGACTGATCTCTGCTGTGCTGTCATGAATTTATAACAACTCTGCTACAGTGGAATGGTTCTAAGGTTTTGCTAGCGAGGATGCGATAGAAATCTCTGCCACAGGGAGCAGGAGCACTGCATAGGAGTTTGCCTCCTGCACCAGGGCTGTTGGAGTTTGGCTGTCTTGTAAAGGTCTTCTAGTTTTGTTCTCAGTTATGTGCAGGCAAATAAAAAAGGCAAGAAATAAGGTATTTTCAACAGATGGTGGGGTTCCTTGGAGCAGTAGGGCCCCCAGGGAAGCAGAGAAACAGAAATCACATTCCTTTTATGTATGGTGCACCACAGAAGGTATAAAAATATCCAAATGTTTTACATGCCCAGGTTCATCTTTTGGTTTACATTTCGGTGAACAATAATGTTAGTACTAAAAGTTAATGAAGATTGTGTGGAATAAGGGGCTGCAGGCTAATCATGGACTAAAATATTCATAAATGAGAGTTTTATGGGAAATTACATAGCATTTTTTCTGGCAGATGTTTTCACATCTTCCTCTTCATTTAGACAAGATCTTACTTGCAATCAACTAATAAAGCCATTGTAACTGGGTTAACTGGAGTAACTAGCAGAGCAATTGTAAAAGAAACCACCATTTTAGGGATAATCTATGTAGTCTTACTTGATTGTTTAACTCACTTGTGTCAAGGAAAGACAGATTTTTACTTTTTGAAAAGAATATATCCTGCTAGTCAAAAGAGTGCAGAAAATTCTCAATTGTTGGTGAGACACTAGTGAAATTCTTGGATATGAGTATCTGAAGACTTGAATGGCAAGTTGTAGATTCAGCTGTGGAAGAGGTAGAAACAAGATCCATGAATGCTTTGAGCAGTGAAATACCACACCAATGTGCATTGGGCCTCCAGCTTTGTTACATATATGTATGTCTCTGATAACAAAGCTAATAAAGGTCTATGAGAAATGCCAGAATTTAGAGTGAGGAGGGCTCCTTGGTCACGTCCTCACCCTAGTTGTCCTGGTTAGGATGGTTTAGAGCATCTTAGCAGGTTGCTGTTTGGTTGTTGAATGCTTCTTACAGCAAAAAGAAATGAGTCTGAATTTATCGTAGCATGTGACATACTGACAGCAGCTAGAGCTGCTCAGTGCTGTGGGTGTCATGCAGGATGTTGTGCCGGCATCCTGGAATTTATTGCCCACGTTTTGTCACATGTTAGAAGTCAACTGAAGATGAGTTGGCACCATGTGAAATGGCGTGTTGGCCAGGTAATCCATTTGGCATGTATTTAAGTCTGACTGAAGTCAGTGGGACTGATCTTTCTTGGTCCGGGCTGGACACCATACTCTGAGTTTTCACCAGGTCCAGTTCATTTAGTGAGAAGCTGGGGATCTGCACTCTGTGTAATGTGTCATGTCCTCCTCGAAGGACTCCCAGGGCCCTCATTTACATTACTTGACAACCTGCATTTCGCTCTCCATTGCATTTGTTTTCTAATGATTTTTTGTTGTTGTTGTTTTGCTCAAGATAAGCCCACACTAAAAGGAATTGATTTGGAGCTCTGCGAAGTTGAGTGCTACTTGCATCCATTGATGTTTCAGGCTTGTCTCTCTTGCCTGCTGTAATTACTACAGAAAGCAGGATGTGATAATGGTTAACATCAGGATTAATAAAAAAAAAATAATCAAACACAAAAGGACATTGCAGCAGGCTTAGTCTAGAAATATGAGAGGTCCTTATGAAGAATTTACCTGTGAGTTTGTAGATGCTGATTTTCTTCTTTTCTTTCTCTCCGTGTTTACAGTGGCTTTCCATGCCCTGGTGATGAGCCAAGGTGCAGGAAATCCAGCTAGCTGCTCTGTCCCACACATCCCTCCCCAGGTCATTCCTCCCAGGCAGATTGGGAATCACCTTGATGCTGGGATTGGTGCTGTTTTCCTGGTGGTTGGGGTCTTTTATACCCTTTCATTGCCAGTTCTGTTCAACTGCTAAAATGGTAAGATTCAAGCAATTATGACCTTACTTTTTTTTTTTTTTTTGATTGCTCTCTTGCTCCTGGGCTGTTCCTCATTTATTTCTTCGGAGTGTATTCAACACTCAAGGTGAGTGCTGTTTTTGCCCTAAATGCAGTGGTTTGAGAGACATTCTGTGGGCTGTGCTCATTAGTGCTCCAACACTGTCAACCACAAGTGCTCTGACCATGGAGAACATAGAAGTGACTGTAAGAATAGCTGGCTCCTATGCTGCGACTGTGACCCACTTTGTCATCCCTCTTCTGCTGGTTTACTTCAGCCAAAGAGGCACCTGGGAGAAGTTTGGTGTTTACCAAAAGCATGCCTCGCCATTCCAGCACAACCTCTGGGTAATGCTGGTCACCATTTTTGCAGTATTTGCCATAAACACTGTCACAAGATTGTATATACAACATCTTAGTAAACGGATGGTCACTAGGTAACTGATACATAAAGAAAGCAGTCATTGTCAATGCCCAGGAAAAAACATAATTTATTGCCAAAAATAGAAGTATGACACCTCATGACTTACTAACTGGGTCTTGGTCAGGGTATATTACATTGAATTCCACTGTGGTGCATATTATTTTTAAGTCATAAGCTATTTTTGGCCTTAGGAGGGTTTTGCAAACAGAAGGGTATGTTGCACCATATCCATTCGGTAAATATTTTAGTAATAACATAAAATATGTTGTGATCAACTGGTTGGGAATTTCCTTCAGAGAAGATGACCCGCTCATCAGCTTGTTAAGGACTGTCCCCCCAGTTTGTGGGAATTTAGGGATAGTTTGAGGAAATTTTCAAAGAAGGTTTTTTTTAGCATCTAGGTAATTGGATAGTATTAATATTAATCTGATCTATTGAGGATAAATAAATATAATAATAAGTTATCCTATATAAAATCACAAATATATATACACAAATATATCTACTGGTTATTTGGTGACTAAGTGGGCTTTCTGTCCTCCGTGCCAGGAAAACCCAGTTCATTTCTTTCTCCTGAATCTTCCCTCCACCACTGTTTGCCATCCATTTTATCTATTAACGTAACTAAAGTGAAGTTCAGTCTAAGATTCTACAATGGCTACTCATACTTGCAAGCTTTTACTGATAACGTTGTTAGTTATACTGTCCTTGTATCTCTAAAGATTATCTTACAGTATTTCTTTTATTGCGTAATACACTCAAGCTGTCTAAGGCAGATATGATTAAGCCTGTGCGCTAGGCAATTTGTCTTCTGCGGATTGCATGTAACAGGCATGCGGTGAACTGCTAAACCGGCACGAGTCACAAGCCAAATCTAATTTAAGAGCCGAAGGGATAAAGGTGGAGGGTTTGCCATACGGCTGCAGGCAGGGAGGAGGGACCTCGCCAGGTCAGCTCCTTGTTCTGTGAGCAAAGCAATGGCTGCTCGCTCTGCCGGCCGGTGAGGTGTTCTCTTTAAGGCAGGATGCTTTTCCAAAACAGTCAACTCCTTTCCCTGCCTGTGCCTGTCATTCCAGTCAAACCATTCCTGCTCTTGAGCTCCGTTCCTGGCCTGCTGTTATTGTGCTGCTGCTGGGTGGCCGTGGCCCTCTGGATTAGGAGTGAGAACGGAGTACGGATGTAACCTTTGCTTTTCTTTAACATATACAGATGCCAGACACAGAACAGAAATTTTCAAATGGTTTTAGCCAAAACACCAGCCTGAGGACTCCCCTCAGCTCCAACAACTGAGTCCGCTCTGTTGAAGTTTGGGTTGCTTGAAGATGATTGCATGGGCACTGGTATGGCAAAAAAGCATCAGGATGAGTAAAGCATTAGTAATAAGTTGTTCCAGGAGTGGTGGAATTAGTGAACCCTGTTGCTTCTGGATTTATTTATTTTTTATCCTTACGCCCTTGCAGTATTCCTTAGTTACGTATTGGTGTTCATTTGATGCCTCCATGCAATAGCTCCAAGCCCTCTCTGTTCCCCATGTATCCTTCTATACTCCCTGTCTCTCCTTGTGCCCGGCTGTGAAACTTTTTATATCCATTACCCATTTCTGTGAAATGGGGTGACTAAGTCTCACACTGCATCACTTTCAAGGTGGGGGCATTTGTTTGGCTTCTTCCTGGCCAGAGATTGTTCACAAAACAGGGGTGACTTTAACACCTCTGAAACCACTATGTCTTCATTAAATTAAGTTGAAATTGGCCAGCAGGCTCAAAACTTATCTGAGTGGACAAACAGGCAGGCAGCCCAAGTACATTGACTTTGCTGTCTTGGAAAATGAGGCTAAAAATAATAGTATATTTATTTCTGGAAGAATGAAATTGGGTTTGATCTACCAATCTCTTTAGCTAATAAGGATAATGGAAATGAGATTACACTGCCTGATTTATTATTCCTGGTTTTTCTTTTGAGTAATTAAAAAAGAATTTTTCCTGCTTTAGGTGAGTGCATTAGATCTCATTAATCTGAGATGTTTAATATATTTTTAATATATTCTTAACCTGGAGACCCCAAGAAAATGCTCGTTTTCCTTATAACTGTTCATTTGCAATGTAAGACCATGAAGCTAATCTTACAAAGACTTCTTTGAAGCTTTCCATGTTTCTGTGAGTGTGTAAGTTCTATTTGTGCCTTGGCTGTTTATTTGCATTTTGGTTCTACCTTCCTCTGTTTCTTTCCTTTGCAGATCTGGAGTCCTCAGCAGAATCAGTCATGCCTTATTTTAAGCACACGTATAAAATTAAAACCCTTGTGTATTTTTTTTTTTTTTAACCACAAACTTCAACCTCCCTAATACGCAGACACATGCAAGATGTTCTAAAGGTTATTTCTTAACAGGGAGGCACGGATAGTCATAGTGGTTTCAGGCAGTAGCCCAGGTTCTTTCTCCAAGTGAATATTGTTATCCAGAGGCATGGAGGCAGTTTTCCGCCACGGAGGAGAGCTGGCCGAGCCAGAAAGCTGCTGTGGGTTATGCTGACACAAGTGCAGTCCGACAGCAGCAGGATGATGGCTTTTAAAAATAGGACTTCTTGCCATTTTGTATTCTTGTCAGCGTGTCACAAATGTCACAAGGTCAGGTTTGTTTTTCCTGCCATTTTTCTCTTCTGGTTATTGCCTTCATCAAAGGAATAAATTAATTTTGTTGGTGTGGGATTTCGTCCTTGCAATGACAGGAAAAGAAGGAATAAAACTGCTTGACTTTTTCGTGGTGCCCGCGGCTCCCTTAGGACAGCAGCTTTGCATTCATACCGCGGCGTTTGCAATGTGAATTACGGGGCCGAGGCTGAGCTCTGCAGAGCGCGGGGCTGAGCTTCTAATGCTCCCATTATGAGGCACTTGACCTTTCCAAGGACAGAAGCCTCAGCTGCCCGCAGCGCTGCAGGAGCGGACGCAGGATGCGGTGCTTCCCACCCTTCCCTTTATCCAGCACGAGCAGCCGACCTGTCTGTGGGTATCAGGACAGCAACCAAGAAAAGTGGCGTATTCAAGTGCTCATGAAGATTATTTTGACAAAAACCAAAGCCAGACAAATCCTCTTCCCATGAAACTCAGCCATGCTGTGAAGCAATGTAAGCAGAAAATAGGGAGAAAGAGAAGAGCAGAGCTTGGCTTGGTCAAACCAGTTGACTGCGTTATTCAAGTGCCTCTTGTCAGCCTCCTCAGCTGTCCCAAAACCTGATCGCTGAAGTCTGTCATACATAATCGCCGCGGAGCGCATGTCAGAGGGCTCTGGAGAGCCTGGGGGAGTGCTGCAGTGAAATCCAGCTGGCCCTACAAGTTTCAGTAAAAGCCGAAGCTGTGCTTGGCATTGGGAATGATCCTCGGTGCCCGTAGAGCTCGCACAGTGAGGGGCTGTGCTCATTTCCAGTGATTTCCAGGTCACAGTGAGCTGTGCCCTCAGCTGGCTCCATCCCTTGGGCTGGCTGAATACCCTAAGGTTCATTTAGCAGGAACAGAGGGCAGGGTGGGTCCTGGGGACACCACCTTCCCTTTTCAGGTCACCGAGAGCAGGTGGGATCCCCCATGTCCTCTCTCCGTGTCAAAGTTTATTCAGCTGCAAAACTGAAATAGTAGAGAGCTTAATCTTTGGGCTAAACTGCTATCCAAGTCCAAGGTGGGCTTTTTTTTCCTCGTAGTAAATAATAAACCTGTTCCCAAGGCTTTGTAATTAACCTTTTTTGTAAAGATGAAATAAATTTCTACAGTCTTCTTGTAGAACTTCTGCATAATGCTTGCATTCTCTCTTGAATGAGCTAATGTTTATTATTTTTTCATAAATCCTGTAGACTCTTCTTGGGCTGGCAGCAGGAGTGTCCAGTGCTGAGCAAGTGCCTGCAGGTACCATTTCCATGGCAGTTTACCTTTGAACTTAAAAACAAATTCCTCAAAAAGGAGCAGTCACCTGCTTCAGAAATGGGAAGGACAGTTTAGGAATATCCTTTTTTTTTTTTTGCTTTATGAAAGCAAAAAAAGCAAAAAAGCAGGTTTCCAGGAGAGGAGAAAGAAAATACCTCTCCTGAATTCAACAGCTGATAGGGAAATCTTTTTCAGAGCAATGAAATCCACTCAGACCCAATACCATCCCCCTAATTACTAATGCCAGGATGTGGCTGATGTTCACCAGCAGTGTTGAAGTACATGATGGAGAAGAGAGGAAATGAAGAAATGTCAGGAATTTGACCTCCCAGCAGAAAGTTGTGTAGAAAAACATATTCTCAAGTATATCTATATTTTCCAGAAATAAACAACGTTCTCCAAAAGTACTTCAACAAGCAGGTCTGTAGCAAAGAAGATCAAATGGGTAATTACTCTACATGCTGTCAGGCTGCCAAGATTAATAGGTTTTCCTAAGGACAACTGAAAAATCAATGTAAAAGAAGGAACAGGAGAAGTTTTAACAGAATAAAAACTGAGGTTTTCTCATGTGCCTGTAATTTTATACTATTTTTCACAAAGGGTTTGCAGAAGCCATCCATTCTATCAGCATCTGAATGGTTGGCAAATGCAGGTAAGCACGATGTTGCTGGCTGCTTATCTGGTCTTCAGAGATGGTGGGATGATGTTTGCATGATGACATTGATGGGGGATGAGCTTGAAAGTGTAAACCTGACTTTGTGCCATATGGAAACTCTTTGGAAGTTCAGGATTTGGAAAATTCCCACTGTGTTTTAAATTAAAAGTTGATTATATTCCAGTAATATTTTTACCAAAATGATGACATGCTTTTAAAAGGCATGCATTTTTTCCAAAATGGGTATGTTGGAAACATCAAGTGTGATACAAGAAGCCTTAATGTTAATAAACCTGTTCTTAGTGTAAAGAAAGCTTTGGTTTAAAACTTTTGACCAGTTCTGGGCAGGATAACAGTCCCAATTATGGGACTGACTTAAAAATTCCCAAGGTTAGAAAGAAAAAGCCATTCTCTGGGTTTAATACCCACTTATTGCCCTGATATAACACATTTTCAAGTTTATCTTCACAGCCATAAGTGACAGGTATTGGGACAGAGTACTTCTCCCAGTGCTGAGACATGGAAGCAATACTGGATATTGTACAACATGCAATGCAGTCTTGGGAGCTGATGTTTTAATTTGCATCTGGCTGTGGCAGTATGTTTTTGTTTGAATTTACAAATAGGTTGGAGTTGTACTTTGTACTCCTCTGGATTTATACACCATAAGCTTATGAATAATCAATATTGTCCAAATGACTTCCACAGTGACTCAGATCTAAGTCCCAATATTACGTTATAAAGTAACTGGGAGTTTTGCTATTGGCTTAAATAAAAACCACATTATTTTCTCAAACGAAGCTAAAATCACTGAGAATTATTGATTTTCAACACTTTTAAAACTGGGCCAATAAAACATACTATGCATTACCTGATCTACTTCTAGAGTACCAGAAAGCACTGACACCTCTTAAACAGAATTATTATTTTTTAAAAAGCAGTGAGATAAGAATGTAACCTGCAAATTTAACATTTTTAAAAGAATGGTTTCTTGAATAAGAATATTGTAAAACCAATCAAAGAGAACAATGCTGCTAGGAGGATGATGTTGCATAAGGTACCTAAGATAAAGATTTTACTGTTTTTCATGTTCTCATAAAATTTTACTGAAATGGAAGTTTTTTCTTTAAATCTCCTTTGTTATGAACATGCTTTGAATAGAGAGATAATAGCTACCTTTGACTAATCCTCGTGGTCTGATTTGAATGTAGAGTTGGTATTGCTCTCCAGTTTCTTTGAACCTGGGGGAAAAATATCAGTGTTTTATTTCAGAAGAGTTGATGAGGTTTTCAAGTTCCCCCAGACATCAGAGAGATCTAATAATTTTAGCCCATGACTGAGCAAGATAGTGAAATATGTACCTGACTTTCAAGATACGTTTAATAAGTATCCCTGAAACGAGTTGCAAAATTTAACTGCTTTAAATTTTAAATATCTTCTAGTATCAGGACACAGAACCTGATTTGCTTTTCAAAGCAATTTTAATTTTTTCAAATTCAATTTTTTCATTTTTTTTCAGATGCAGGAATATATTATTTTTCTCTTCAGCACAACCTGTAAATGTACTTTGTTTGCCTTTTGAAGTGAATGTGAATTCTATGCAAGTTTCTTGTTTTAAGACTGATTCTTGCAATAACACGTCCTTCTGTGATAGAGAGCTTCACGTGCTGGGTTCGGGAAGTTACACAGCCCAAAAAGCTAGTGGTGTAAGGATGCACCGTGCAGCAGTTTTATCTGCTCATGGATGTCAGGGTTTTGGTCCTCATATTAAGCAAATATTTTGATTATCTAAAATGGAGTCACAACAATGTCCAGTTCTTCAGCAAAACCGGTGGTCCTACAGACAATTCTGCCTTTTGTTCTGCTGCTCTGTATGAAGTTCATATTCCCAGCCTTTCATTGTGAGTAATTGTAAGTTTTTTCTTACCTTTTCTTAACTGTAAGAATTGTCTTTAAAAAAATACACTTACTTCAGAGACTTCTATAGAGCCATCCTTGAACCTGAGGAGTACCTGCAACGAATGGTTGATGCAGAGTCTTGTCTTGAAATTGTGAGTCAAAGAAATGAAGCCATTGTAAGAGTGAGCCACTGAAGGTAATATAAATATTGGTCTCCAGCCTACAGATATGTCATTCACTTTACGCAGGTAGCAGCTGTCTTCAGGTTAATGAAGTGACTGATATAAACAAAACAAACTCCTGAAGAGGCATTTGCAGGATTATGCAAAGGTTTGGGCTGGAACTGGATACGCATAAAACGGTGCATACGAGCAGGTCTTGCACGGTGGTGGGCTCTGGATGCCATTGCCCATGCTAATGCTTTCCTTAGGCGCTCAGACCCCAGTTCAGAAGAATAAGTGTTTATTTAAATCCAGTCTTATCAGGAAACTACTGGTGTGTGTATTTAGCTTTAAGGATATGTTTAAAGATCATTCTTTTTAATGGGATTGAAATATGTCCTTTATTTTAAACACACTTTTAAATACTTTCTTAAACAGTGAGACTTTACTGTTTTAAAGCTTTTGTGTGAGCTCAAGGCCACCTTATTACAGTGCTGTAGAAACAGTCACATTTATGCTTGGAAATACAGGCTCCATTTGCTGCCGGTGCTGCGTGATACTCAGTGGAAAATTGTGATCGTGGGTCATGGGACGAGCACTTAATTTTAACCTTGACAGAATCTTGCTGATCATATAGTAACTTGTGATTTATTAATTTAAAGTAGATGGTGGGCTCCCTCGTATTTTGATTAACCTAATAGCTTTCACAGCAAGAACTGAATTCAACCAGAGACATCATTACAACTTCTAATAAAATGATCTGGAGGGCTGTTGAGTACATCCCTTGAAACACTTTTACTTATTAGACAGCTAATCTGCATGAGTAACCACTTGGCAGCTGAACATTAACCTCTATGGAAAACATCCTGCCACTGATTTTGTGAAATTACCTTAAATCTTCTAGTCATGCATGAGAGGCTCCATCAGTTGTCTTTTGGCTTTAACTAGATGTGTTTTCAGCACGAGAAGATGTGAAGGATGAGGGGCTTTGACCTCCTATAAACCTGTGAAAAAAGTGACAGACAGTAAGATATAAAGCAAGGACTAAAGCCAAGATGCAGTTTGATTATAGATGCACTGAGTGATTTGGAAAGATAAACTTTGTGTGACCCTGGGAAGAGGAATGTTGCTGAACGCTCACTATTTCAAGTGAAGCCACTGGAGCATTCAGCATTTCAAGGAAGAAGTTGTCTCTTTAGGGCTAAATGCAAATTTATATCCCTTTTTTGCAGGATGGTGTCCCCTCCTCCAGCCTTTCCTCACTCCTGCACTGATTTGGAGTTTGAACATACAGGTGAATTATCTGCAGTGCCTTTTTGGAGGCGTCTGGGTGTGTAATGAAGTACACTGTGAGCATTGTGGTACTGCTCAGAATGGCTGCGAGGGGAAGTTGTGCTTAGGTATTTTTAAAACTCAGGGTTTCCCATGCCGAAACAGATTGCTGTGGCTGTACCTGCAGTCAGGTGAATATTTGGCCAGCTGCACCAGCAAAGCTTGCTGTTGGTGTTTCAGACAGGGTCAGCTGAAGAAAGCTCTAAAAAGCAACAGTCAGAAGACTCAATAACATCGTATTTTCCTTCTCCATCTCCTTGTCTCCTTTCCATTCCCTGTCCACCTTCTTCGGAGAAATGTGAGTCCACATTTTGGGAATGTTGCAAGTAAAGTACTGTCTTTTATCATTGTTTTACCTTGAAAAGTGGAAAAGGACTAAGGAAGCAAGTAACAGATATTAATTGCTTTCATATTTGGAATTCTTGTGTATTTCTGTAGCTTAGATAATGAGATTTATTGCTTTTCCTCTGTAGAAGTCTGAGAATTTTGCATCATCTCAGATTAACCCTTCTCAGTGCAATTCATCTCTGTGGTCCCCAACACCGTAAAACACATTAATGATGTTACTGTTTATTACATTAAAAACAGCTTTAGGAGAAAAGACATCAAGTCAATTTTGATGCAGCATTTCTGTTAGTAACTGAGCTTTAGCGTGGGTTATAGCCTAAAATTTCACCCATGTAATTTTACTCAACTTTTCAAATGTTGGAAATTCAACCGCAATTTTAAGAATTTTAAGAAGCATGATTTTATAAGATCTGGACTGTAGCAAAAACTTTTTTCCCCAAAATGTAGGTACTAAGGTTTCATCATACCCAGAAGTGTTGTTGAAGACTAAACCAAACAATCCTATGTATTCTATTTAGCTCTGGAACCTGAGGAAAACCCTCTGGAAAGACAAAACATGCTCTGTTTTTCCCCAAACAGGTCATATATCTTCATTCTACTCTGCACTTGCTATGAACTCAAGCTGTTCCCGAGTATTTTTTCACAGAGAACTCTCACCTTGATTGCTTCATGTGAATTCAAGAATTTAGAGTTTTGCTTATTTTGATAGTTCAGACTCAAGATATTGATCCCTTCTACGCAGCAAGGCAAAAATGCAGTTTCCTACAGTCTCTGTGACCAGAGGACCACTGGGCAACTTTCTGTGCAGAACATCCCTGCGCAGAAGGGCTGCTGAAGGCCGTTCCCTGAAATAGAAAGACTTCATTCGCAGGTCTTAAGCCCTCGTTTCAGGCAGGTGTGATTGCACTGGTATCAAGGCAATCATTTCTGACTTGTCCCAAGGTGCTGGGGAAATCCAGCCTTTCAGTTTTAAGTCAGAGTAGACAAAGGGAAAATCTCATGCCGGATACCTTTGCCTGCCATCAGCGGTGTATAAAACTTTTCTGTACTACCGCTTTTGGTGTTGGATGACAGATGTCCCCAGCCGGGATTTGGTAGGAGAGTAGGGACTCCAGACTAGAAGGTGGAATATCTCTGGGTCAATTGTGTATGTTTTTGTCTCCTACCAAGTGACCTGGTAAGCCAGCCCTGGATGTTTGCCTGCTTGCCGAACTGAGGTAAAGGTATGCCTGTGCCGTGGCCATGGCTGAGGCTGCAGCTCAGGCAGATGGACCCCAGGCTGGTGAGGCATACTGGTGGCACGAGACATAATTCTGCTGGACTGCGCTGACACTGCAACACGTCCAAGAAAGGCCTGGGTGAGGGCAGAGAGCCTGCGCTCACTGCTGTGCTATTGAATCATACTGGAAGGGAGCTACTTCAGGGGAGGTGAAGGGCAAGCGCAGCAGTGAGTGTGTTATAACTGTACCGTGAGCTCACCTTGCTGTTCTGGATTTACCTGACTCCAGTTTCCATGAGCTTTGAATGTGTCAGCTGAGTTGCTCTTGATTTTTTTCTAATCTCCTTCAGACAGTTAGAGATTTCCCATGTGGCTGGGGTAAATGCCAAGCTGTAGGCAGCAATAGTTTATAATCCTTTCAAGAACATTGGCACCAGTCTTTAAAATATCTGTAAGTTATGTCAAGAGCATTTTTTTTGAATCAGAGACAATTCTTATACAGTGCTTAAGCAGATTACATACACTGTGTAGTGATGCTGCTGTTGCAGCTTTTCTGGTTTTGGTTAAGAAGGTCCCTGAGGATGTAAGCATGGGTTTTCCTCGTTTGTCAGCTTCAGGAAAAAACATGAAATGGTTATTCTTTTGCTAGTGTATAATCACAGAGTATTTTACAGAGGTGTGATTCCAGATCATGTATTCAGGGTTTCATCAAGGCTTGCTGCTCTACCGGCCCACATAAAGGTAACTACTTAAAGTACCTGTTTACGCCCAATGTGCCTCAGAGAAGAAAATGGTTCTTGCCTGCTCTTGTTTCAGGATAGCACATGCTTTAGGTGATATTTCTGCATGTCTGTTAGGGACCAACTCAGAGAGCTACTGCCATCTGCTTTTGCAGATGAGCTGTAGATCTTACATGTGTTTAACTGCTGTTAAGTCCCAGCAATGTGCCAATTATTTCGGTTTTGTTTACAAGTTCTTAATCAGTACTAAAATAACTTTTATAGACTACAGCATCAATGAAGATGTAATTTTTATGTTACATTGAGATCTTCAAGAAGAAAGAGCAGTCACCTCCAAAGTCATTGCTGAACATTATGTCTTGGGAACAAGCTTTGGAAGGTGGTAACTGCCTGGGCTCTTGGAGGTGATATACAGTAGAAGTCCTTTAAAGCACAAGCACTTTGCTCTGCCCATGAAATTAACGATCTTGTTAAACTAGGGTTTTGTTCCTATGTAGTGGCTGTTCCTATGCATTGATTCTTCTATGCAGTTGTGAAGTTTTGCTTGCTTCTTTTCAGTCTGCAATTTATCTGCCTTCATAGAGAGCGTTAAGCCAGAAACCTGCAGCTTCTGCTGTCAGGATGGTAATCCACAGAAGGAAAAGGCCTTTAGGTTACTTGGGATGTCTTCCCAAAATGTCCTTGAAATCTAATTTCTTTCTGCCTTAGGGGCTTTAGGAGTCACCAGTAGTGAACTGGAACAAGGTATGCCTTGAGATATGTAAGCGTGAACCTGTTCCATGAGCAATTTTCATAATGCATAAGTCACAGTAAGAAAAAAATATTGTGCATTTGGGAGAGATCAACATATTTCCAATAATTTTGCTTAATGACTGTGCCCTTTTCTGACTAACACTCCCCAGATTTTAATGAAATAGCATGGGTTTGCCACAGACACTTTTCCTAGGCAGTAAACAAAAGAGCATTGATGGAAACAAATTACCAGACAGAACATTGACCTCAGAGCAAAATCTCTGCAAACAGGAGGTAGGACATGGACTGCTACTCTGCGTTGTCAGATCACTACAGAAAGCAGATATGCAGATGATGATGTTCTCTCAGAAGATGTTAGAAAACAAGAGGCAAAGGTATCCTAGAGGATTAGGAACAATTGTCATAGCTATATCAGGACATGGAACATAGCTGTGAGTCTCAAGAGAGTCCAGCCCATCTGTTGTAAATGTGCAGCAGTCAGGAAGATGATAGGTAGCATATGAACCAGACCTTGCAATATGTCCTGGTGGATGTTAATGACAAATCAATCCAAATCTCTTGAGCTTCAGGACATTTTTTTCTTTTGCCTAATTTCAAGTGAAACTGATAATTCTGATGCAAAAATCATGTGTTATAAAATTTTAATTGTCCTGATAGGAAACATTTACTTGCAGTATTTTCCTTTGTTAATAAGGTGTACTGCCCAGTCAAGACTGTGATCCTACTGCTTAGGGCAGTGGTATCTCAACACGCTGTGCGAGCCAGATCCATTCCCCAGGGATCTTTCACCTGAAAAACAAAACAGTAGAGCAGAAACAGAAAAAACAAATTGCCCTACCCAAGGTCACAAAGGTCTCCAGCAAAGCCAGGAGTGGAGTTCAGATATTTTAATTCATGGAACAATTCCCAACCACACGACGTACCGACCTCCAGTAGCATCTGGAAGTGAGGATCTTTTAATCTCTCAGATGTACTGAGTTTATTTTGTGGGGAACTTTTCTTGTAGCTAGGGTGTGGGAATACCTAGAACGTTGTGAGCAGTTGGTGAGAGCAGCTAAAGCACATAGATAAGCTCACATTGTCATGGCTGCTCTCTTCTTGTGGAAGCCAATGAAAAGATGCTGCAAACATTTGCATATTGAGGCAAGATATATGGTATCAGCTGCGCTCTTCTAGCCATAAAAGACTTAGAAGATGGCAGAGCTTCCCTCTGTAGAAGAATCAGATCTCCGAGTGTTTCACAATATTCCATCGCTACTTCAGTTTGCAAAGCTTTACAGTGGGTTTAAGTAGTGTTTTCAAGGGTCCTATGAAAGTTAGACACCTGCTATTACTGGCTTTCAGAGAAGTTTGACTCCACGGCTGTCTGGGTGAAAGAGGTGGCTACCCAGTCAGTGCACTCACTTAACCCACAGATTACCCAGATCACACTCAAAACTGGTTTAACCACGTCAGCCTTTCATTTCCCGGCTTTCTCAGTGATATCTTCTGCCTCTAATAGCTATCTGGAAATCAGATTACAGATAGCATTCACACGCGTGACTGCTTGGCTCGGCATGTACTCAGCACAACGCAGAGGAGTGTCATGGTTTAGTAATGCAGGGAGGCTGGAAGAGTGCAGGGAGAGTCAGGGCTTATGAAACGATGCAGATCTGCTCTAAGACCCCACCGAAAACGCTACCGATGTTTTGAACTCTCCAGGAGATAAAATATATTGCTGTATGTAAAGACATTCTGAGACTGGAGATTACATCTGTTTCAGGAATAAAGGGTATGATGAAGCCATTCTCCGAGAGGGAAAAGCAAACTAACAGAATAAAGCCGGCTGGTTAATTTAGATAGAATTGGGACATAGATTTGAGGGAATCACATATTGTTTTCATAAGGCACAGAGCAGCCAAGTCCAGAGAGGGAGTCATAAAGTGAAGAGACAGAGAACCTGGAACTAAGGCTGGGAGGCAATCTGGTGGCTGTTGAAATGAATGTGCGAATGAGCTGACCATGCAAGGCAACATACAGTAAAGCAAAATGGAGGTTAATCCCTTGGAAAGAGTAAGTATATCAAAATGAGGGGAGGAAATACCTTTTTGTTGATTCTCATAAATGTGTCTGTGTTGTTATAAATTTTTGTCAATGCATCTTTCCTGTGAAAGGAAAAACAGGTTCTGTGGAAATAAGAATACAGTTGTTACTTGTGTGATGGTTGTGCTGAGAGGTCCCATTTCATACTGAGCCTACAGCATTGCCAGACATGGACACGAAGGAGGATAGGAAGGATTTCATGCCACTGTCTTAAACATTTAATTTAGGCACTGCAAGTTCTCTATGCACTCAAAGAAAAGAAGTAGCTGCTTGGGAAAGGACAGGAATAGCAATTCAGAGTATCTGATTTTGGCTAGGTTTTGGCTGAATTAAGTGCTTGAATAAGCCTAATGTACCTTAGCTAGAGACCTCTGAAGCCTCGCCAATAACTAATCAAAACAGCAATACAACCAGAGGGCAAGAAAAACATAGACTTCAGAGCTGCCAGAGCAAAGAAAAAGCCAAAGTCCCATGACTTTTGTGGAATTAATCTAAATCTTGCATTTGTCCTCCACCAAAAGCCAAACTTTTTTGGTTATATGCACTTCTTTCACAGTTTCTCTCTTATATCTAAGAATCAAACCAGGACCAGGGTAGAGGTCTGCCAAGACCAGGCTTGATCTCTGAACTATAGGTTTCTTATTACTGAGCATAACCAGCATTGCAGATCCAGTGGTCATAAAACTCCTAAGCCATCAAGGCTTAGGAGTTGAGACTTGATGTTTCCAAGTAAAAACAGGCATTTAGCTGAACTTTAATATGTCATGAAACCAAGTTTTGCACTGAGTTTTTACATCCAGCAGTGACCAATGTTTCCCTGCATTCTCTGGTCTGGACACTAACAGCTAGTGTAGAAATCTGATCTTCAGGTGTTTTTACAAAACAAGACTAAAGAAACTGTACCTCATTTGAATTTCTGTCATCGCTAGCCCAAACCTTATTGATGCAGAAGTATTAATCTGTAGCAGAAATAAGTTTGGCCTATCATTTTTGGACTTTCTGGAAACAAGAAACCTACAGAAACTATTGCAAATGCAAAAATTTGACAGAAAAATCTATTGTAATTTACAGTCTTAAATCCTTGAATGAACCTTAGGTTTTTGAATGAAGGTTGCTTCTGCTATTTCATGTTGGTGACAAATCATACATCCAACATCTTGTTGGATGCCTAAGAAGGTTTCCAGGACTGAGTGGTGAGATGTTGTTCTGGCACAATTAATTATTACGGGAAATTGTAAGTTACCTGATGATTTGGGAAGTCTCTGCTGAATACATGAAATGAAGAGAAACAGCAAAGCATCAAACCAAAATGATCCCTATTCTCTCTGCACTTCCATATCTATCCAGCCACTGTAAAGAACTGGAATGAAACCAACCCCAATGAAACTAAGTTTTCAGCAAGAATGGTGGCGTATTCCCCATTAGGTGACTCTGAATTCTCCTTTTCAATTTGTTCAAATAAGGTACATCCTGGGTTTAAAAGATACATCTTAGTCTGTTTTTTCTAAACAGATGTGTCAGAAGATTCTGCAATGGTCTGTTTAATGGAGAGGTGGGATTTTAGTGATCCATTCCTATCAGTCTAGTATTCAGCAATTTTCCAGGCACACCTTTTCTTGTGTGGCCGCCCCTCCAGAAGGCATAGAAACCTTGCTTGTACTTGCTTGGCAGTGGTGGTGGACAATCTCTCAGCTCCTTCTGCACAGACTGTTTAGGAGATGCAACAAGCCAGGGTGTGAGCCTACTGTGAGACCTGCCCTGCTCAGTGACCGACAAGAAGGAGACTCGAAGAATAAGGAGGAAGCAGTAAAATGGATGATTTGCATTCTGGGTAAGTAAAATGGATTATTTTCATTCTAGGGACTAAAATTATATTCACAGCTTGGATTTAGTGCTTGTATTTTGGGACATGGAGCTAAAAGGAGGTAGTCAGTATCAGGAGGAGCGATGTTAGTCCAGCGCTAATGTCCAGCAGGACCGCACACTTAACCTAGGAAGAGTTCAGGTCAAGTGGTGATGGTGTTTGGGAAGAGGGTGGTACCAGCTGTATGATGTTGGAAACAAACCCATGATGTTTTTGAGTTGAAGTTTTAATAATATTAAACAACTTTTCAAGTGGGTAGCCATTCTGCGAGCTGGTGGGTTTGTTCTACTCTGCGTGTATTATATACCTTTGTGTCTTCCAATGAAATCCTGACAATCAATGTGCCTGGGTTGGAAAGTGAGTCCAACTTTGAGTACATATAGCACAGACAAATTATAGCTGAAATGAAGAAGCCCTTAAAGAAGTGGAGGGGACACAGAGACCTTCTGGCCTGCATAAGTAATGTTCCAGCACAAACATGCCCATCGCTGCACATCCGTACGTGAACAGGGAAGAAAATGTGCTTTGACAGCTCAGGCACAGTAACTGGCAGCCAAACAACGTGTCGTTTAAATAGGCCAAGACAGATCTGTTCTGTAAGCTGATTAGGTTTTTGTACTTCCAAGTAATTATTAGTTATGAAGAAGGGTTACAAATGTTCTTAGCACCTTGAAGGCATCCCCAGGTCTGTTGTGGAGAAATGCGCTTACAAAGCTGCTGGTTTATTTATTGGTAACGAGGTTGGTTAAAGCTTTCACTTTGTCTTTGCTGGGTGTGAATTACTGTGTAGCCACTGTGGGTAGCACTGGAGAGACAATTTGCCCCATAACTGCATGCGGTAGAGTCATGGCTTACATGACAGCTCAGATGAGGCAAGCATAGAAGAGAGAGCAGAGAGGCTGCAGAACAGTCCATCCTTTCTGTGCGGAGGTCAGGGAGTCACCTAGGGCTGCATCTCTAGTCATGAGAGCTGGGCAGATACGTTCAGTGCAAATCTGTAAGCTTCTCTATCTCATCTGGTCTGCCACAGTCATAAGCCTCAGATGAATTATGATTTTGCTGTTATCTTTACATATATACATACATATATATGTATTTTCCTTCATTCTTTCACCAAGAAAATATGAGTAAACTGGTGCTTCTGATGAAGTTTACATGTGGACTTTAATCAGAATGAGACTTGAGAGTTCAGACCTGTGCGGGTAGAAAGCAGGAAGGGCAAGAAAACCAAGTGATGCAAAGACTGTCTTTTCCTACAGCTGCAGTGTCTGGAGTTCACTTCCCATCTTTCCTCTTTGCTATGGTATAAAGTGATCCCAGAGCAAGTATTAATGATTAATCCAAGCAGCTAAAAAAAGGTAATTGGCATTTCATATTTTAGCAAAATATGACTGTATTTGAAGTTGTGTTTATTTTCTAGTGTCTCTGACCCACCAGCTTTTGTAATTTATCTGTTTGGGTGGTAAATTCATTTGTTTTCATGCATTTTTTTTCATTGGGCCAATTGCTGAGGCTCCAGTAAGGCTAGGAGCATTGGGCAGGGAATGCTGTTAAGAGTTTAAAGATTTTAAAACCAGAAATCAGAGCCCTGTCTTGTCAGACCTTCTGCATAATAGACCACACGTTCTGGCCAGTGTTTCCTACATGAAATCTAATTGCCTGTGGTTGAACACCGTGCTTTCTAATTCAGAGACTCAGTTGCTGATAAACCTGCAATACCTGTGAGTGGTCTACTGGTGTTTAGTTGCATGAAGGTTAGATTTTATTTTCAGTGTGAATGTGGCTGACCACTTTTCAGACATGGTATCTGATTTTAATTTTCTTTTTTTTTTTTTCCCCTCAAATTTTCTAGTCTCAGATATCTCCTCTCTAGGCTGATAATTATAGCTCATGAACAAGGTGTCTTCACTTTGAATATCTTGCTAGACAGAGCTCTTTCAGTTTCTCATAAAAATAGCAGATCAAAGAAACTAAGGAGTAGATGTTTAATTAGCTCTGCGATGACTAAACAGTGGGAGTTACAGCATATCAGGAGGTATCTGTACTGGCCCCAACAAGAAGGATTAAAAGTGAGTGGGCCACATCGTTTGCACCATGGTTTGTTTAGTTTTTTGGGGTTTTTTTTGTTGTTTTTTTTTTTTGTTTGTTTGTTTTTTGTTTTTTAATTTGTCTTTACTCAAGGACTCTCAACTGCTTACCTTACTTCAGTTCTCCTAACTCAGCTGGTGTGCCAGTCGCGCATGGATGATAGTCTCCTCCTGCTGCAGTGGGCACTGGCGTTGTACAAAGAACTCTGAGGAACACGTGTAAGAGGTGAAGAAACAGAGGCAAGTGGGAGTATAAAACATGTTGTATTGTTTGAATTTTGTGTGTCATGTTTATTTAGCACAGCACCATACCAGGAATACCATGTCAGCGGCAATAATTAATAATCCTTCATAATTCAACAGAAAGGAGGAGAGTGCTGTAGGAATAAAATGGATTCCAGCCCACCTGCCTCATGCAACTGATGGGTTTTCATTTGAGGATATTTTTAATTTAACTTTTAGGTGAATCTGTTTTCTGTACATGATTATGTATGTTTTCTTTGTTGCCTGCAATCCTTACATTCATGTGTCTACTGTGTATCTTTAAATGCGCGTTGGCCTGATTGACTATTGTTGCTCATTTTCATGCATTTTGTTCTTCTCAGATCCCTGTAGCTAGCATCCAAGTAGGAAGAGAAAGGAGGAAAAGCCCTTAAGAAAAATTGCCAGCAAAGCAGCATGTCATAAAAATAAAGCTAGAATCTCTAGACCTTTGTGTTTTGAAAATCAAATGATCCATAAGAAGGCAACAGGGCCGTATCTAGTAGGGACGTGATGGCCAAACATTTTTCTGTGGATGATGGCATCTGGAGCAGCCAAACTGTAAGGTGTTTTACTTACAGCAAGTGCTTCAGGAACAGTTCCCTTCTTGAAAGGGGAACTGGAGTCTCTGGGATCTTTGTGATCTGAGTTGAGAACCAAGGGCTGTAACACGTGCCAGTGGCACGCTCCACTGCCAGAGCTGGCCGTGCCAACATCCCTGCACCACAGGACCACCAGTGGTTCCTTCATATCTGCAATAAGCAATTTGGCTGTGAAATACATGTACTTAGGCTACAATTTCTTCTTCTTTACGGTGTGTTAGGGAAGCACATTTCAACTGGGAAGGTCTGCCCCTGCTGAGGCACCACCTGCTGAATGAGCAATGAGCCCTTACACCGCTGTGCTGGAAGCCTTGAAGTGTAATGAGATTGGGAAGGATTCTGGTTTGACTGCAGTGAGGCATAGCCTAGGTCCTCTCAGTCTTTCAGCCTCCAGTCTGTCCTGTGCTCATACCAAGGCACAGTAAGTATGTGGTCAAGGGACTCTGCCAAGGTGGGTGAAGTGGAGGAGGTTGACAGTTACAGTTGTCATTGGCTACTAACTAGGATTGCCTTTCTTTCCCCCTTCCACATCTATAAAACAACTTCTCTAAGAGCAATCATGGGCTTTGAATTTCATTACTGCTGATACATTTTGTAATAGCTCCTGACACTACTTTCTCAACTGACAATTTAGGTAAGCTCTCTGCTGCACATGCTAATGCTTCAGTGTGGAGGTAGTGGAAAATTATTTAATAAAACTTAACGCTGCTTTCATTTCATGGCTGTTATTATCGAATATTAGTCATTGCTGGGAATCGTTCCTTGAACAGTTCTTCCTTATCATCTGTATGCATTTGGCTATCACCTCTTTGAAATGCAGCAGCGTCTTGGGTGGTAAATGAAGGCAGCTTTCATTTTGTTCAGTTGTGCATCTTGAAAGCAGGTGTAATCTTAACAAACAGGAATTATTGTAATTTCTGTGTCTTCTGTGGTAGTTTAGCATAAAAGATGAAGTTTTTCTTGAAGTCTCATGGATGAACAGCAGAACTGAAAAACTTAGAAGTGATTCTGTTATCAATGAAGCCTTGTTTCTCACCAAAAATGTATGTGCTTGATTCAGTGAAAGTTAAGAAACTTTTTCTAGCTGGTGGGTCAGAAATACCCTCTGCCTCCTAATCTGCGTGAATTTATAAGAGCTGGAAAGAACAGATCCAGATCTTGCAAAGCTTTTTCTACGTGTGTGTATATAGAGATACTGACTCCGGCGGTTCTTCTGCCTGTTCATATGAATAAAATGATATGTATAAGCATTGAAAAGATTTTTCAAGACCAGTAACGTATCCATTGTGGCTTAAAAAGCTTGAATTGTGTTTATTTTTTCCTTATATTCATTGGGTAGAGAAAATAGGTGCTATCAATGTTACTTTGGTGAAAATCAATACATTCCTGCTTCTGATGTTCTGTTGAAAAGGATGTGCCTGTCTTGTACAACCGTGCTGATCTCTCAGGGTAGAAAAACACTGCGTTTTGTGTTAGAGTCTAGATCTATGAAAATAAGAACCTTCAAACAGTTTTTAATACTAGGGAAATATTTCATGACATATCCTGCTTCACCATGTTTTTTCTCATAATCTTCCATTCCGAAGGCTACATTTTCCAGTCAGACAAAATCAAACTGCTGTATGCTTGATGTTGATATATACTCCACCCAAACCTCACCCAGCAGGCAGCACGACTTATATTATTTCTTTTCTACAGCTTAGGTAACTTCTAAGCTGTTTGGAACCTGCTATGGCCTGCTCTGTGTGGTGGTGCTGTCAGCTGCATTTTGCATGGCTTTGGCTGGACCAACACTAGTTCACCAGGAGAGATGAGGAGCTCTGGAACATCAGGAGCTCCAGGAACATCTGGAACATTGGGAACATGCACATTCAGATTAAGTGTGTTGGATGGGACCGTGCTTACAGTCTCATGGATCAGAATGGCAATCCTGAAGGAGAAAGTGACATTTGTCGTTCATGTGTATACTTTTATATTCACATCTTAATGAAGGTTAATTCCACTTGTGCTTTCATACAAAACCTGTGCTGCATGGGGCTTCCTAAGAATGTTTATTGTAAAACGGCGCTCCTCCACTTCAGAAAGCCAGCCAAGCCTGCCTTTATCATAGCTTTTCGTTATGCTTTCCCTCAGATGCACTACCAATACAAACATGGAAACTCTTCATTTGCTTTCTATCGTGTGGGTGTCCTGAGTAAACTCTCTCTGTGGGTGACTGGGAAAGATGTTTTCTTACCCTTACAGCATCCATTATGTCCCTGTGTGAAGGGCAATGTCTTCTCTATGTAAATGAGAAGTGTCTGAACATTCAGTGGACTTTCTGAGAAGGTAACAAACTTAACTAAAAATGAGAAGAGATCTTCTCTTGTTATTTCCAAGGTTGTCCCCATTTATGCTTTATTTAAACATGAATTATGTGCTAAATGATAAAAGGGCTCCCACAGAAGCATCACTGGCTCCCAAGCCAGAATTTTCTCCGTCTGACAAAAACTGGTCCTACCCAAACTTTTTATCCAAGATGTGTTGCCACTTCATGAGTCAGGTAGCAAACCTGATGTTGTGAGAAAACCAAATCTCCTATCAATCAATTTCAGTTAATTTCTATTTGGAGTAAGATGTGTGGGAAGAGTTAATATCTTTTATTGTCACATACAGAAAGAACAGGCAAACACCTGGGTGCACAAGTGTTTCTCAGGGGACAACGTAACTTGTAGGATAGCTGTGTCTACCTGCCAAGCGGATTTCTCTTTTCCCCTTGCAGCCATTCGGAGATCTCCTTGTGCTTTGAGGGTGGCTGAGTGTCTGAGCATGTTTTCAGGAGGGCTGAACCCAGTGAACCAAGGTTAGTGGCTATCCTGATGTTCAAAGACTTATCTCCCCAATTCCTTCCCTCCCTCCACCTGGGGCAGTGCAGTTGTTTGCCTCTAGTGTGCCCAACGCTGGCTTTCACCTCTTTTATCTTATCTTTGTCCCCTTTGTGCTTCACAGAGCTGAGTTCAATGGAAGTTACTCAATGAAACCTTGAGAAATTAATTTCTGCTCGGACTGAATCAAAGGCTCAGAGACATCTTTTGGGTTATGCTGGTTTTCGTGCCCGGGATATTGCTTCTCCCTTGCGCTGTGCAGGGTGCTGCAAGCCCCTCAGCTCTAACGCGGGAGATCCTTGCTTCCCAGCAGGCAGGCAGTATATCTCATGGTGGTGTGGGATCCTTCGGGATAAGTAGAGATCTATAAATGTAAAATGTGATTACTGCAGTATTATTTTAAAGGTCAACCTGCCATATTTGCACAGCGGGGTTGAGAGTGACTGTCTGCCTTAGATGATTTATGTGGACCAGGATTGTGTCCAAATATTAATAGTACTGATTAAATAAAGCTGGGGAAAGTATTCTATCTCTGTAAATATTGAATCTCCAAATATACTTATAATCCTATAATAAAAGGAAAATTTAGTAGGAAAAATGGGCACATCTTCAATGTTATAGACTTATGGGAGTTTTGAACAATTTCAAAGCAAAAATCCACCCTCGTGGAGTCAGACATCTGCAGGGGTAAGGTCAGCCTGCCTTTTCTGACTAATGTAGCACAGACACAAATAATCTAAAGATTTAAAATTCAGGCAGCTGAACTATGACCCAAAGCAAATCAACAGCAAAGCCATTAGAAGGATTTGGTTTCTTCCAATACCAAAAGCATTCACAGGTTTTTTTTGCGTAGAGAGAAAGAGCGAGGATCCTCATAGAGGATAAAATTAAAGGGTTGAAAAGCACCACGTGGGATTTTCAAAGGGCCGTAGGAACTTATCTGGCTCAGAAATATGTATTCAGCAATGAGTATCAGGGTTGGATGATTTATACAGGCCCAAAATCCCATTAACGCAGGCATTACATATTACAAAATTCCCTTTGTAGATAAACATCAGCAAACAACAAGAACACCAGTAAATGATCAACAGACCTTAGAAAAAGGGCGAGGATTAACCTCATCCATCACTAACTAGCACATCTGTAGCAAATCCATAGAAAGGAAAAAAAAAAAAAAGGGAGGGGGAAGATAAACATTTTTATCATCTTGTACTTGTTCCTCATTTATTACTGAGCATGTGAAGGGTGAGTATCAGTATCACAGCTGGATACAGAAAGAAATGACCAAGCAAAGGGCAACCTTTTCTACCTTTTGAAATGGATCTGGGGCCTGTCAGGGAACTCGGGATGTGCTTGGTGGAACTGCTTGCTCCATGCAGACCCGCTGTGCTCCAACAGGGAGCCGGTGGGTCGAACTCTGCTCGTTGCTGTGCATTCACAAGATCTCTGCTCATTTTGAGGTCTGTCAGTATTATGGTAGAGAACTTTGTCTTCCCTGAATTATTGTGTACCATGCACCCTCAAGAGCATCCATCTCTCAGAAGCAGAGTCAATACCAGCAGCTCGTTATGTTCATTACCCTGCGTACCTCACACCAGCATGGGGATGGTCAGCACAGCAGCTGTAACTCTGCCAAGGGGTGAATCATGACAGAATACCTTGTCTGGACCCAGATTCCCCCCAGATGAAAGCCTCACTCCTGCCATTGGCTCCATGGAGGTGCTGCCATCATCTGAGCTTAATGGTCTTTTCCAGCACCCAGTGTTACATTTGCTGCTAGACCTTAATTGTCTGGGTCCACATAGCAAGAGATCAAAGGCTGTGAGGACTGGAAGGGAAAAAGGATGATACTGGGGTGCAGGAGGACAAGAGTGGCTGCAGAGGAGGCTCTTTGCTCGTGCAGGTGACTGCTGCAGGGGCCTGAGCCCTGCCCGGTGCCACCCATGCACGGAGGAGGTGGCTTCCCTGAGACAGAGAGGACTAAGAGAGGATTTGTGCAACAGCCCCAAATGCCATTTTATTAATCTGCCCTCTTATAAAATCTAGTACAGCTCGTTTGGCTCTGGGTCTTTCTTCATAGTCATAATCTTTACCACTGTAATAATGTTGCCCTTCTTGCAGTGGAACCTCTCTTTATTAGGAATTCATCATTTGTTTGTGTCCTTCACTAAGCATCCCCTTATAAGTATGGCAGCGCATTGCAAAGTGTTCTTTTAAATAACCAAACCTATAGCCATCCCAGTAAATGAACTAGGAATGCTTTATGGTGCAAATCCTTGTTTTCATTGTTTTTTTCCAATTGCTTTGTAATTCACAAGGTTCAGTAGCTCACAATGGGTCTCCCAGCCTTTACTGCAAATTTGCACAGTTCCGCTGTAGGTAAAATTACAGGATAGAAAACTTCAGCAAGAAAAGTAGTTGCTTCCCTTTCTCCCAAGCTTTCCTTCCCCTCGACTTTCTCCTGCCTCTCTGAAAGGTCTGTGTGCTCTTTGTTCTGTTCTGGCTAGGAGGAACGAGTTTTGGTACTGCTGTTGGATACTTCAGAGAGCTTGATGGAAAATCAAAGTGAGACGGGGCTCAAAATGCCTCCTTTTTGATCCCTGAGAGTTCCTTTCAGCTGTTAGGAGGAACAGTCCTGCAGATTCTTGTGGGTCTTCAAGAAACAGCTGCCTTTAACCCTGCTGTCTCTGGCGGGCGAGGAGCCTGCATCTGTAGTGTGTTGTATTTATCCAAGGGAAGCGGGGGTAACATGGTTTAGTCGTCTCTGGGAAATGGTGGACATCTAGGAGAAACAAGAAACCTGTTCATCTTTTTTTCTTTTTCTTTTTTTTTTCCTCTAGGTTCTCTATTGCTTCTCTTCCCCTCTTTTTCTCCTCCTCTCTTTCCACTCTCCTCCTCTGAGCTGTGTGCGTTGAGAACATGCTGTCTGAACACCCCTCCTGCTGCTCCTGCACTGATTGCTGCAACAAGAAGAAGTAGCCCTGTGGTGAGATCACCAGGAGCCACTTTATTTGCCAGAGGTAGATTACCATGGTGTAGCAAGGAAGCAAAAGTTTATTTGTAGGAGAAAACAGTAAACAACAACTTTTACAAACCAGCTCTCTAAAGAAAGAGAGGTGAAACCCCCTGAGACCAAACAGAGTGGATTTTCAAGAGTTCAGGTCCAAAGTACAGCTTTGAACTTTGCTTGTCTGGACTCTGTGTGTGTCTGTCCATCCCTCCTCATGCCTCCTAATAGCTTCTGACACCGTCAGCCAATTTCAACAATATTTGATAGAGGGATAGGGCTCAAAGATATGGTTCCTATGGGATTCACAGCAGTAGACGTTCAGTTAAATGCCTCCTCCTGCCCAAGGTGAGGAAAAGATGGCACAGAGCCAGTTCTCATTTGACGCTGGAGGAACCAGGTGAATTTTGTCAGCGTTGCAGGCACGGGGAAAGCATCCACTGAATTTTGTACTTTCCCAGACCTCAGGGAATTTGGTAGAGCTCCCGAGACGGATGACAGGGCTGCTCCTCATTCTAGTTATTATGCAGATTTCAAAAACACTGTGTGATGTCCAAATGAAATCAATACAACTTGCCAGGAGGCTTTACTGGCCTCTGCAGAAGATCCATGGAAGTAATGGATGGGAAAAGAGGGAGGCGGCTCCCTAGCAAGAAGAGAAACAATTTGAACAGAAGTGAGGGCGGTGGCAGGGGAAACACTGGAATATGGCAATGAAACATTTAAAATTGAAAAAAAAGAACACCTGTCAATGGGGTCAAAGTGAAAATGACTAAAGCAAGGGACTGAGGTGGAACAGTGTAATTAGGTAATTAGATCCAAGGCAGTGGTCAGGCAATAGAATTTTAATTTGTGGGCAATGCTTATGCCTGTTCCTGCCCTGAGTGGGAGGACCAGGCCCAAAAGTGAAATGCAGGAGGGGAAAGCCCCAGCCAAGCCTCCACGTGGGCACAGCAGATTGGACGCATCCTGCTGTGAACAGCGCACTGGAGGCCAAGAAGGAGATGCCAAAAGAGCATGGGAATATTTTTTCTCTTTCTTTTTTGTCACCACATTTTTCAGGAAGAAAGGGGGAAAGGTAGTGCACAAAATCCTCAGAGAAAGTGGGAAAAACATTTATTGTTTCCAAAACTTGGGGAAAAAAAAAAAAGTATGAGATGAAAACTGACATAATTTACCTGCTTGCATCTTGTCATGTCTAGAGTTTACAAAATCTTATCTAAGAGAGCAGTTCTTCTTTGATTATTTCTAGTCCCGTTCACTAAAAAAGTGTAAACATTTACAGACTTGGTCTGGAAACTTGACCAGAAATTGCTGATGAACCAAAATAAAAATGAGGGAAGCTGAGTAAACATAAAACAACAGTGTTAAGTGTCTGACTCTGAAGGGCCATAAAATCTATTTTGGAAAGTTCAGCTGTGAGTTTAAACATCAAGGTAGCTTTAAGTAACTCAGCTTATTTTACAGGTGTTTTAAAGCAGCCTTGGAAAGAACGAAAGGACTGCTCAGATTGCTAAAAATCTCTAGGGCATAATGCACTGATTCTCTCCTACACCAGCTATGGAACATACCATTAACATTACAGCACTAAGCTGCTTTCCAGCCTAAAGGAGAAGGTACAGGTTCATCTGTGGCTGATGGACAGCACAAGAACAAACTGGCCGTGGTCTCCAGACAAGTCCGTCTGAGGTGTGGGGCAAGGGCCCTCTAACCTCTGTCTTTTATACATACAGAAACATGAACTTCTGAGCAAACAATGAAGCTCACACGACAACCCTTTCTTTTTGTCTCCTAGATTTTCGGTTCTCATTCATCCTTTGCTCCTTAGAGAGGGATAAGTATATTTACCGGAAAAACTATGGCCCTTAATCAGAACAGCCCAGCTAGTGATAGTAAATGTGATAGCTGTACTCATGAGATGTCAGGATTATTTACTACAGGCTCACTGATAATAAAATGTTTGTACAATAATAATTAGAGGCACTGAATCCCTTTTTGTTGTAGTAACCACTAACAGTTGTATGTCACAGGATATGAACAATTGTTCATATTACCTGAAGCTGAGCTTGAATACTTTTTTTGGTGAACCACATTTATTTTAAGATAATAGAGTTTTTCACTCAGCAATTCCACTGATTGTCTTAAACATATGCCACATACTGTCATCCCAAAAGGTTAAATCCTAACTCCTATTTAGTCTTCCCCCAGGGGCTGTCAGCATTGAGATGCAATGTTTCATTAGAGTCCATTCCTGAGCAAGCTGTTTAAATCCCTCTGCATATTTGGAATATGCATCATTACTATGGGTTTCCAAAGGCCAGATCCTGAAATATGAAGGTATTTCTAGGGTTAGGCTTGTCTGAAAGGAAGCGGGTACCCTCGTTGGGTGTCAGCCCAGTCTCCAGCTCACTCTAACACATGCAGAATTTTCAGGGCTTCCCAAAGAAATTCAGCTGCCTGCAAATTATAATTCTGATTAATTTGAACAGCTTTCCTGACAGATTCAAGCACTGTACAGACATCAGATAATTCACACGTTCATGCATACAGGGCTGCGTGTAACAACTAAGCGGGTGCCATTGTCCAAGAGGAACCACGGTGCATCCCTGTGGCAGCACAGCCCACCTCAGTGTACAGTTTGCGGTCTTGAGGCAGCACGTGGAGGTGAAGAGGACACATAAACATGTGTCACGCAATTACATCCAGGATTTTAATTATGATGGTAGTGCCTCTGAGATGAGGGCGAAGCCGCTATTGAAAAGATAGTCCAGTCATCATCAGTGTGTTGGTTGTAGCAGTATTTGGTTACAAGGAAATAAAAAGATGCTGTATCTGGGACATAAAACTATATCTAGTTTTGTTATAGTTATTCTGCAAATAAATTAAGGCTTTCAGATCTGGTGCTATCTTTCTGGTTGCTTCATAAATGAAAGCCTTGAGATAAAAAAAGTTATCCTGATGTGGAAAACGTACCATACTGTTCAACACACTATTCAAGCCATTCCTTACCCTTTCAGTAAAAGGTAATTTACAGAATATACCATGTTCTTTCTGTTCTTCATTTTATCACTGACAGCCAGGTAATAGAAATGTTCTGGGACAGTCATGGTCCTTCTGGAGATGACGTATGAGAAAGCGAGTGAGCAGCTCGATCCCTTCACAACAGAACTACTCTGTAGGACCAAGAGGCAGAAATTAACCGCCTGGTGAAGGGTACTGGCCTGAAAGGCTATTTGAAAATATCTATTGCTCAGCATTTAGCAGATCAGCCCAAAATAGATGTTTTCTACTCAGTCTGGAAGAGGGAGAATGACTGCTCCACACTGTTTGTCCTTTGGTTGTAGGTTTGTATCTGTTCAGGGCTAAAGTGACATGAGCACAAACTGTTATCAGGTTTGTTTTTATGAGTTAGCTGGGCACCGACAGTTCTTGGGTGAAATAACTGCTCTTTGGCTATTGTCTCATGTCTATTTTCAAAATTTGCCTGCTCTTTCAGGAAATCACTGCTGGAGTACATAAGAGCAGGGTCCAACTCCTAGTTATGAGCTAGCCAGTTTAGATTAAGGAGTTCTTGCATGTGCTCCTTTTAAGCATTCAAGAAGTCAAATCCATAGCTGAGCAGTGAAAGGTAAGGAGGACATGGGACATCTTAACTCTGCAGGATCAAGGCAGATGATGTCATGTGTTGGAAAAGTGTTCTCAGGTGTCTGTCCAAAGAACAAAACCTGATGGTGTGGCTGTTGCCTGCTCCTGGAAAGGCTCCCTGTGTGTATGGCACAGAGTCACTGCACAGTCTTTAACTCATTAACCAGCCATGGATTATCAAGGTGAGATTCCCAGACACCTCTGTGTTTCAGGGTTGTGATAGTGTCTAGAAACACACTTCTGGTCTGGAAAGTTGGTCATAAACCTCAATCCCACATGGTTAAAGGCAGTTTAGGAAGCTTCTTCACTTGACAGTAGGATGCCCTGGGCAGTAACGTGGACCAGGCTGTGCTCCTGCCGGTGCACGACAGTGAGGGCAGCCCAGCTGCACGGGGAATGGTTCCCTCCCTGCGTCAGGTTCTGTTCTCTACCTCTGCATAACACCATAAAGACCCAGAAAGCACTGGGGTTGTTTAGCCTGGAGAAAAGGAGGCTGAGAAGAGACCTTGTCGCTTTCTACAACTACCTGAAAGGAGGTTATAGAGAGGTGGGCATTGGTCTCTTCTTCCGAGTAACAAGTGGTAGGACAAGAGGAAATGGTCTCAAGTTGCGTCAGGGGAAGTTTAGATTGGATATTAGGAAAAATTTCTTCACTGAAAGGGTTATCAAGCATTGGAACAGGCTGCCCAGGGAAGTGGTGGACTCACCATCCCTGGAGGTGTTCAAAAGACGGGTAGATGAGGTGCCGAGGGACATGGTTTAGAGGCGGTTTTGGCAGTGTTAGATTGATGGTTGGACTCGATGATCTTAAAGGTCCCTTCCAACCTAAGTGATTCTATGATTAGTGACTCTAAGAACAACATTTGGATTAGTATAAACTAAGAAAAGCAAAGGATGCACTTGCATCAGCTCCCATTAGAGTTGGGAAAAGAGTTTTATTCTCACAGGACTTTGTGGATGGATGTGCTCAGCTGCTGTTTGGCAATTGTTCCGTGCCTCAGTCTCCCAGATGGTAAATAGGTGTGGTCTCCCTTGTGGTCTCTGGGTGAGCCTTTGATTATCCTCAGGTCCCACATGCAGCTGAGTTTGCAACCTGATGAAGCCGGTGCTCTGAAGGGAGCCATTCGGCCAGCCTGGGATTGATGCTGCTGGGCCTGATGGTGCTCCCCGTGCAGACGTGCTCTCGGAAAGAAAGGTCAGCTGCCACCAGGGAAACTACAGCTGCTTTTCTACTTGGATTCATTTATTGCCATGTGGGTACGTTTGGCCTGGAGTGATAACAGATCAATTAAACACTGAGGTGCCACATAAGGCAAGAGAAGGGTTGTGTTTTTTGCCTACGTGCGTTTGCATAAGCAGGTAGATGTATGGCAGAGGGGCTGCTTAGGTAACCAGCAGGTGTGTGAATGCAGTCTGGATGCTGGGAAATTTCTGAGCTTTAACTCAAAATACTGTTGCTGCATATGGTATTGAGTACTCTATCATAACGCGTGTGGCCTCACAGCTATTCTCTCCCCAGTGTGTGCGTTCTTTTCTTGTATTTGGTTTGTGTTTATCTTCACACCAATTAATGCTGCTCTGACAACATATGTGGGTGTGTAAGGAAACAAGTGTGCATAAGGAGGATTGGGCCCCAGGTACTTAATTATACAGTTACGTACTATTTTCTCAGGCTACAAACTGTTTTGCCTCCACATATACTGGGCAACGTTTTCAGCTGGTGTGAACTGTTGTCGCTTTGACTTTGGTGGAGCTATGAGAGTTTCTACTGGTGAAATTTCTGCCTATGGCATTTTATCACAGTTCAATTCTTTTATGTTGAGCCTAGTTAAACCGACTGATTTTCAAACTGCTGAAATGATTTACGACCCCAAGTTTGTCTGAGAGAGGTTGGGACTGAGGCATCCTGGCACCTTAGGGCCACTGAGTGCTGAGGTAGGTGGAGATGCAAATGGATGGTTAATCCAGGTCATGATGTTTCACCAGGTGCCCTGCCTGCTGTTAAAAATCCCTTGGTGAGCCTCTGTTTTTTTCACAATTCTGTAATTTTGTAGGTTTCACTCTTGGTTATTTTGGAAAATGGCTGCTGAATATTCTAAGTTGTTTTGAACACTGTACTCAAGACAGCCAAATACACTACTGTGAGATGGCCCACTAGTAGAAGAGCTAGGATGAGAAGATGGTGTAAGAGTTGTCCCTGGAAGGTGTAGACGGTGGTGAGAGAGGTTTGGAGCGTTACAGTGCTGCGCAGGGAAGTGGAAGGACACACACAGCAGCTCCCTCTGGCCGCTGCCCTGCCCTGTGGGTGGTGGTTTGCGCCCGCAGGCAGCTGCCCCTGTGCTACCTTCAAGTGGGTGCATGCCCCCGCAGAACCCCAGGCGTGGGGTGAAACCAGGCAGCTCTGGCAGAATGTATACACCTTATTTACCAGACCACGGGGGGTTTTACTGGGGCTTGAGCATGGTCAACAGGTCATGCTGAGTTTGTGATTATTGCTAGTTTTGTTGGAAAAGCAAAACCATCATGACTCACTTTGGGTAATGCCTTGCAAGCCTCCTATTGTACATGAAATCCCCAGTGAAAAGCAGTTCAAAGTTCTGTGCTTGCAAATCCTTCTGTGTCTTAGAGACTGTTAAAACTCTTTCACGTAGTGACAGGAGGTTAGCATATCTGCAGAGAGAAAGAAATTGCCGGTGCTTTAGCAATAGATGAGTTGATGCAAAAAGCTAAAAGTCTTCTCTATATGTTTTAACCTCCTAAAGCAAGTTGGAAGTTAGGATATCTAATCTAAAAAGGCTGGAACAACTGGTTTTGGCCCTTGTTTTCCGGCTATTAAATTCAAAACCTCCAGCATTATGAAGTTTCCAGAGAAGATGAAGAAAAACCAGATTCCCCAGTGCCAGCAAACAAAGGTGGAGGACAACAGAGCTTGCTGTGTAGGAGTGTAAACTGTGTGCTTCAGCTTCCAGAGGCATCACGGTGTTTCACATACAGCTGATGTGTCCAAGAAAGAGAAATGAGGAGACTTTCAGGTTCTAGGTCTAGGAAGTGCAGAGGAAACATGTTTAGATAATGCACCTCTGTTACGAACACAGCCCTAGTGCTGATTCCATCTAGATTGGTGTCAGTGAGTTGTGCACAATTACAAGCTGTTAAAATAAGATCCAAAGCAGGCTCTTTAATGTTTTCTGAGCTATCTTGAGCTGTCTTCCTGGACTTCCCATCCCACCTATGCTTAGGTATAGATTTCCACTCGTTTGTGAGGTGGTCAATTCACCCGTTCTATAGAAACCAAATATTCAGTAAATCCTGACTCTTGGGCTTTTTGAAAATTTTTGTTTTTATTTTTTATTTGGAGAGGTCCCACTCAATCAAATCAGTGTTAGCACCTGGGAAGGGAATGAGAATACTTCTGACTGCACACGTTTCACATAGCTCCTGTGACATTTGGTACCACCCAAGGCTTCCCTCAAATTTGTAAACTAGGTTAGTACTGTACCTCCCTGAGCAATCAGTGTATTTCAGTTCTGTAAAAGAAGTCTGAACTTCTTATATTTGATAAGACCTGAGCTTATTGCTATGTGGACTAAAATTTCATGAGCAGGGTGTGCAGTTTTTTCCTACTGAAGTGGGTCACTTTTCCCTTGTCATTCATAATCCTTTATTATATCAGCAGAATTATTATACAGAGTGCATTTAATTTTCCACACATAATGAAGACAAGCACTCACAACAACTCATGATGGCTATTTGGAAAGTAAATATTTAGTTTTTGAATGCGTACATTTGTTCTTCGTTAGAAGATACAGAACTAATTATTCCCTGAGTATTATAACAAAATTAAAGCAGCACAGACATGGTGTGCTTGTGAAATCCATATGTAATTGCAACAAGGGAAGGGAAAAATGGAAATTTCATTAGGGAGAGGCGATATTTTACAAAACTCCTGTGATAAAGGAGATCCCACATATAGGATGAATTCTTGCAAGAATCTCAGCACAGGAGGTTAGGTTTTGTAGACACGCACCCCATGACTTAGAACAGCCTTCGCAAATGCTGCACTGAATATTTCTACTTGGATACAAATGAATTATCAAGGATGCAGAAGTGGACTTCCATTGAGATATTCTATACAGTCATCACAATACACACAGGTTTTGAAGTGTCTTGATGCTATATAAGCAGAAAGAAAGTAATATAGCTCACTGCATCTGCAGAAGTGTCTCATGAAATGCAAAATGAATGGCAGAAAGAAATATTCTTACTCGAGGAAAAATGGGACTCCAGTGTGTGTCATAAATTTTGCTAACAGAATTTTATACAGGGGTACACATTATAGATTTCAAGCTCCCCCTCTTGAGCAGCAACTAAATCTTCCTTCCTTTTCAGTAAAGTCATGTTAAAACAACTCCATTCCAGTGCTAATGCTGACATCCTGATTCCTGCTGTTGCACTGACATGACTGAACTATTTTCAAAGTCATTGCAGTCAGTAAAAACTCTAGTTGATGTCAGTTGGGATTTGGGTTTTCCTTGTCGTTTATTAGTGTTGTAAAGAATGTAGAGTGTTGGTATAAAACAGCATGACACCTGGGAGCTTGCATATATATATACGGAAATCTTATGAGACATTTACTGCTTTTTTCATGACGGTACACAGAAGATGTTACCAAAACTTCTAGGATCTGTTTTCAAAGATAGCCAAAGACCTTGACAAGCTTGAGCAATAAGCTGACAAGAGCCTCATGACACTGAGCGAGGACAAGCACAGCAAGTCCTGCCTCTGGGGCGCGTCAGCAATACAAGCTGGGGAAAGCTCTGCAGAAAGGACCTGAGGGACCTGGTGGACCATAAGCTGAATATGAGCAATGTGTTTAAGGTGATGAAACCTGCCTGTGTACCGGGCTGTTCGCATAAGAGTGTAGCCAAGAGGTCAAACATTCCCCTCAATTCAGCACCAGTGAGGTTGCACTTCACAGCTGAAAATCTGTGTTTTTGGTGTACCTCAGTGCCAGAGAGCCATCGACAAGTAGGAGCCAGGCCAGCAGAAGGTCAGTGGGATGTTCAGGAGACAGGAGCACATGGTATATCAGGAGAGGCTGGAGGCTGGGTTTGTTTAGCCCAGAGAAGGTAAGCTAAGGGGGCATCTAATTGCTGTCTTCCACGAACTAAAGGGGATTGTAGAGAAGATGGAGTCAGATCCTCTGCAGCAGTGTGCTGCAAAATGATGAGGCAGTGGTCATGCGTTGCAGCAAGGGGAAGTCCATCTTTTGATATACGGAAAAAAATCACCAGGATGAGGGTTATACAGCACAGGAACAGTTCCCTGGAGAGGCTATGGGCTCTCCATCCTTGAAACTTGTCGCAACTCAGCTGGCCAAGGCCCCAAGCAACCTCCCTTAGTATCAAAGTTGGCCTTGCTTTGAGCAGGAGGCTGGACTGGAGGCTTTCCAGAGGTCTCTTCTCACCTCAGTTCTTCTCCAATTCCCTGATTTGATTTCAGAAATTTGCTAGTACCTCTGAAATATGGTTCTACCATAAAAAAAAGGCATTTAGTATGGCACTCAGTCCTTCAGTAAATATGTTCCATGTGGATATTTATAGTCCTGCCTGCTACCTTCAGTGAGAACAGAAAGTTCTTACTCCCATAAGCTCCATACAGCTGCCAGCAGAGATGGTGAACAAGCCTTTCCTTCTTTCATCTACAGCATCGCTCTGTGGATGTTCATTGGCTCCAGCTCTACAGGGCCTGTGATATCTGTGGATTTGTGTGAGTGTCTGAAAGGATCTAATTTAAAAAGAGCTGTCTCTTCCAGGCAGTGCTAGTATCTGTGGGTGAGTTTGGTTGGCTTTCAGATCATGTGTTGATTTTGGGGACAAGAATAAAAAGAGAGGGGAAAAAAAAAAAAAAAAAGGTTCCCCATCTGCTCGTTTGGCTCGTTCTGTCCTTAGGGACGCACATGTATGTCGTGTGTTGGAGCCTCTCTGACAGCAATATCAGCGTGGTTCCTCGGGCTCTGACCAAGG
Organism: Burhinus oedicnemus; assembly: GCA_008921705.1. Classification (NCBI taxonomy): domain Eukaryota; kingdom Metazoa; phylum Chordata; class Aves; order Charadriiformes; family Burhinidae; genus Burhinus; species Burhinus oedicnemus. Next base: position 544,252 of record VFFE01007232.1, on the reverse strand, counting down.
GCAGAAGTAGGGGTGAACTTGCTCCCTTCCCTCTCAGCTGCCGCTTCCTGATGATTCCTGCATTCAGGCTGGAGCAGGTACCCTGACTGCCTAAGGTAGCGTGCATACTGGGCAGCTGGTTCAGCCAGCTGTACCCTGATAGCCTTTGGGGCAAACCAGAAGGGACAGGGAAGGCTTCCTACAGATGTACCTGGTATTTGTGAGAACTCTTCCCTGGTTGTGCTTCTGGGTGCAGAGCAGCAAGAAATTCTCGGGATGGTTTGATTTCAATGGGGATGACTTTTTTTTTTTTCCCTGCCAGCATTTCTCTCTTCGCTATATTCTCTCTAATGAAATTGCCCATTCGGTGTTAGGTTTGTAATCTAAAGTGAGTGCTATAGATTAGCAGTTGTTGCTGCATTATTATTGAAATGAGAGTCATGGGATCAATTTGGCTGTTCCTTGCTTCATTATTTGCTTAAGACAATAGAGTCATCTTTGCAAATTCTATTGCTTTGTAGGTATTTTTAGCTTAATTATCATAGATATTAGCAACAATCAACAAAGATTTCCTAGGTGCATGCTCTTGCTCCTTGGAACACTAATTTTTTATAAAAAGACTTTGTACTTTTAACTTGCCTTCCTTTTTGTAGTAATTCCAGTCTGCTCTTAGGAAAAAAAAAAAACCAACAAAAAAACCCAATCCATCTTATTTTGCAAAACTACTAATACTTTCCTAGTAGTCTATTTTAAGAATTAAAGGAGCAGTGACAATTATGCCTTCTGTTATACATGTAGCTAAATATTCTGGCAATTGAGCCTGTATGATGGGAACTTCAGTGTTTTTGGGGGGTTTATTTCAAATCAAAACTTTCCTTTGAAGTCAGCTTTCAATAAGGCCTGACTGATCCCAGGTTTACCTTTTTTGCAAAGTATCTAAAGTTAAAGACAGACATGTTGCCCAAATGTCTGCATCCAGTTGCAGCTGGTTTGTTCATTCCAGCCTGGCCAGGCAGTGATCACAGGTCCTGATCAGAGGTGCGTGCCTCCAATAAAGGGAGCTGGAGTTAGGGTCATATAACCCGAATTGAGATCAGTATTGACAACATCATTTTTTTCACTTCTTCAGTATAATTTACTATGCTCCTAAATCATAAACTCACCTATCGCTGACATTTGAATTGGTATCCCCCAGCCGGCTTAGAGCAGGGGGAGTAGGTGCCAAGGGAAAGCTCTCATTGTCCATTGAGTACACTGAATTTTGGATCCTGGCATGAGTTCATTTGAAGTTTGTTGGACAACTCGATGCAGAATACATAAACAGAAGTCTCTCTGATCAAATGGAGCACAGCTGGATATCCCAGCAGAATAAAGAAATCAATCTGCAGTTTTTTTTATACTGCCTATCTTCCATTTAAAATGTAGCAGGAAAAAGATCTTATTAACATTTCTTAAGTGTGCCAGTAAAAGCACTAGGCAGTTTCTTGTATTTGAAGTATCAAAAAAGCAATTTTAATATCTAGTTTAATATAACATGAACAGATTAACTTCTGGTGGATAATTTACCAAACATTTAGATTACTTCTATGTACTTTAAACATAATCACTGGAAACCTTTTAAACCCCTTTCAAACTGTATAGCCCACAAGATAATATTCTAAGAAAAAGAAAAAATTAAGATAAGCATAATTATCCTTTTGTCACCATCCTTCTTCTTGTGTCTCATCCCCTCTCCCTCTTTTCTGCTTTTCCCCTTCGTCCCGAAACAGGTAAGACAGCATGAAACCAGGACTAATTTTACATCCATTTTAACAGATGGCAAACCAGTAAAAGAGCTAGAGAGAGCAATGAGGGCTCTATTTTAGCACTGCACCTCAAATCGTGTAGGGTTTACATGTGTTTCTTAGGTGGCTAGGTGCTCCGCTGAATGCAGGCTTAAGTATTTTGCCCAAGGATGCAAAGAATAGTTACAACTGAATACACAATTTCTGGTTCAATGCCACTTCCATCGGAGCGTACTCTCAATTGCTTTAGTTTTAATTTAGTCACTCAAATTTTGGACACTTCTCTGTAAAAGTGGGCTTTGGTATATGTCCTTATCAAATGAAGCTTTCCTGAACGACTCTTTGCTGTCCAGAGAGATGTTAGCCATACGCAGGAGGAAAAAGTAGATGTGATTTTTATTTTTATTTTTTTTTTTAAGGTAAGATGGAGCAATGCCAGTTTGCATACACATGCCAAATATTGGGGTTGATGGCTAAAATACATTAATCTAGAGCCAATGCTGGCCGTACCTGGTACCCATCAGTCGAGCGGTATAAGCGCAGCACCAGCAGCTCCTTCCACCCAGCACTGTGTGGCTCTGCACGCAGCCTCCCTCTGCAATCCTTCACCACTCATTTGCACATTTCTCCATAATTTTGCCTGCAGTAGAGAGTCTTTCTTCTTGAAAATAACAACCACCAAGATTTAATGAGGAGATTTAGCTTTCCTTTGATAAGACTGCGGCCGTAATAGAGTTTGCCTGCCTGCATAGTCCCAGCGGTGCAGACAGAAACTCCAATATGTTTGCTTCTTTAGCATTATTTGACCAGCTAAAAATTCAAGCGAACGATTGCTTGTATCGAAAGAATGCAAATGATTTTTTTCTCACCGTTAAAACAAAAAGATATACACAGATCTGTAGGTGGTATGGAAATGAGTGTTTGATAGTCTATAGCCATGGGAAGTAAACTGGTCCCAAATGATTATTATTTTGTTTGTTATGCCAGTCTACGTGTATGACAATTCTGAGAGATGCTAAAGATGACTTTTCAAGTAGAAGGTTCCGGTGAGACAGTGGTGTTTGCACAAAATAACTGCAGACTAGAAAATAGAAAAGGTGAGTGTGTGAATAAATGCTGCCTCATCTAACAAGTGCGTCAGTAAGTGAATATCCGCCCTACCTGGGGTAGCTGTGCAATTCTCACTACCCATACGCAGAATGACTTTGTGTCTCCCAAATCCTCTGCCAGTGAAATCCACAGGCTGCCTGTATCTCATGAAAGGCTGTTCCTTTGCTGTGCCGGGCATGGATGTTGCCCTTCGGTGTTGCCCTGGAGCAGATTAGCAGAAACATTTAGTGTGTCTCCACTAGGCATCTCGTCCTTCTTCAGACTTTTCGTTGCAGCTATGACTCTCCTTCTTCCATCTCCTGTCTTCCATCACCTGAAGACAGATTTTTTCATCTAGGCTCAGTGAGGCTGTCTAAAAGGAGCTCCAAAGGCTGTGTGTGCTGGGCAGGGGGTGGTCTCCTTTGCACATCACAGACTACTGGAGGAGGTGCGTTTTAGGGCAGAATACTACAGCAGGGAGAATTTTTGGGACCAATACTAACTTATTCACGTCTTGGTTGAATTAGCATTGATTAAGGAGGTGATAGAAACCAAGGACTTTCTCTTACAGCCATAATTCAAACTGTACTACACTCACTGATTTTTATAAAAATCTTTGCTTTTTGTAGTAAATGCTCCTGTGTAAGAACCTGTCATTCAACAAGGAAATCTCTATTTTAGAGCTCTAACTTCCAGCCATGGTCTGAGTTTAAAACAGATATTTTCTGTACTGCCAATTTGATTTTACCTGCCACAAGTGCAAATCCCTCTAGACTCCTTACTACAAATTCTTGTCAGCTTCTATCTTACAATGCCTGCCGGTAAAGTCAACTGTTTCCTCCCAGTGGTGTTTTGAATACCACATTATTATGCAGTACATAGATTAGGACTGTACAATGTGATATATTATTGCCACTGTGTGATAATATTTGGTCAGTATGGGTTTTTTTCCTTTTAGGCTAGACCTCTGTGTATGGATTGCATGAACTGAAAAGGAGCCTGCAGCAAGAACCTGATGTGCAGTCGCTGTCCCACACGGCCAGAAATAACCATCAGGTGATTATGCCGTTCTCACCCAGCAGAAGTCAAGCTCCCAGAGGGAGCACACAAGCTGGGTGCTAACACAAGGGGCCCCACTGGAGGAATGGGCTAATTTGGAGAAAAATAATACCTTGCTGCAGACCCTCCTCCATTCTTATTTGCAATCTTCGCCAGTTGTGTTGGGATGGCAGATTTTACATTTAACTAGATGGATTGGGTGAAGATGACCCCTACTGATGATTTGGGTGAAGGTGTAATGAGATTAATAGTATGGCAGAGCTGGGGTGGAAAGCCATTAGTCTAGCACGCTTCATTCCTGATGAGAGGGGCTGTTGCATGGCTCCTACCAGAACCAAGGAAAACTCATCTGTTCTTTTAGTCCAGGTAGTTTGTAATGTGCTTTGGGATCTTCTGAAGTGAGAAGAATGTTTGTCACTGCTGGTCAGCTGAGGAATGTTTTAGGAAGCAATTGCCATTTGCCTGCTGTCTGAAGAGAGAGAAAACCAGTAAGTTCTGGTAATAATGTAATGACCACAATTTCAGGTCACAAGTTTTCAACCAAACTTGGTTCAGCTGAGGAGACCATTAGGGACTATTTAACATGGTGGTAACTCTAATTGCAGTATCTTCAATATTTGAGTGAAGCCAATGGCTGTCCTACTTTTTCTCCCATAGCAGCGTCATCACCAAGGTCTCTGCTCTCCCAGGTTTCCTGCAGTGAGAACCCCTGAGTCCTCGGTGATTCATGGATGGATCCATGTTCTACAGGACAGAAGTTTTGCTCTTGCAATTTATCCATCCTAGACCAGTGCCAATCGCTATAGTCTCAAGGCGCTTTCTGCCAGGACAAATGACTTGGCCTTTGGTCTCATAAATACACCTGCTCACTGCAACTAGGTTATTACCCCATAAAACCTTTCATCCCCTTAATGAAGAGAGCGTGAAGCATGTCAAATAGGCAGTAATTGATATGAGCAAGCTGGATACTGCAGCCTGGCCTGATATGGAATGTTCCAGCCTACTTTGTTTTCAGAACTATGATAATAAAAAATATTTATGGATGGGTGGGATTTTCCTACTGTGTCTAAGGCTGAGGAGTAGGTGGCTGGTACAATCCTACCCATTTGTTTCCAAATAGTTATTCAGCAGAGTGGGATGGCTTTCTCAAAGGGGTATAGAAACATCCTTTGCTTGGGACTGCAGAGAAAGCCAAGAAAACAACCGCATGTTTGGTTTTGGCTGGCTCGTTTATTGCTTACAGTTCGACTGTGCTTTTATGAAGGCGAGGTGAATTTAAATGCAAAGCAGCAGAGAAATCTACTGAGAGAGAGGTAAGAAGAGTCTGAAGCCATTAGAGGCAAGTGGAATAATTGATGGTATGAATCTGAAGACCAAGTGTGTGTGAGGCCTAACGACATCTTGTCTCATTTTTGGGATAGTAGTTTTCAATTGCCAACACTTGAGTGTGGCTGGGAGAGGTAAAATAATGCAGCCTGCTGCCTCTGCTTATCAGGAGAGACAACATCCAAAGGCTCAACACTGAGGATCCTTCAGAGGGCTCAGAGTGGACCCAGCTACCCTAGTGCTTGCTGCTCTGCTTCTGACCTTACAGGTTATTTTTCTCTGAGGTCTAATCTGTGGGGAAATGCTTGGGTCTTCTCAGTGGTGTGTGTTCACTTGAACTTCTTCCATGTATTGAAAAACAAAAGAAATGTTTCTTGACAAGGGGATGGGAAAAGCCAAATGATTCTCTAAGTTTCTAATTTGGAGCCCTATGCCAGTACCAACTGCCAACATCCTGGTGCTCGTCATCCCTTGTACCCACAGTTGCTTAATGCATGTTGGTGACAACCTGTGCATGCTCCTGACTGCCCCTCTCCAGCATGCTGGCCATCCAGTGTCCATCAGTAGCTATTTACATATTTCAGGAAAGTTGTTCCTACAAGTATGACCATGGGATCAGCTCAGTACACTGGATGTCATAAAACTGGTGTAGATATAGAACTTTACTCCTGCAGAACATCTGGTCCCCTAACCTGAGCTGTTTAAATGCTTCAAGGGTGATTTTGATGTCATGGAAAAGTACAACAACAACAATATCAGAGCTATTCTGACTGACAATGAGCTGTCATTCATTGCAAATTTTTCTGCTGCAGATAATAAAACACAAGTGAAGAAATGCTTTCTCAAGTGATCATTCACTTTTTGCTGCTTATTTTTAATATTAAGAATCTTTTTGGTCATGCTTAATAATGTTGAATGATGTGCTATTCCATGCAATGGGATAAGCTGCAACAGATTTAAGGACTTAGTGTTAGCTGAAAAATGAAGGAAAAGAGCTGAGCCAACCTGTACTTTGCAAATCCACCTTAGGATAATTAATGCCTGGCTATCTTACTTCTCAGAGGAATCAGTCCAATTTGTCCATCCTGAGGGACAAAGAAAACACCAGTCCAACTGACTGTTAGTGTGAATTGGCCAAAACTGCAAAGAAAGAAAAATTGTGTAGGTGTCCATGAAAGAGTGAAAGCAGCTCTCATTCTGCATCTTGATGGCAGCAGAAAATGACTGGCACTTCTGCAGCACATTACAGGGTCACATCTCCCATTGCCACAGAGCGTGCAGAAGGCAGAATACATAACTACAGGTACCACAGTGCTGTCTTCTCTGCTTCTCAAAATATTTCTGTTGTGGTTAAATAAAACTCTGAGGTGCTTTGGTTGTGCAATTCCCATCTGCTTTCATTGCCCCCCCCCCCCTTTTTTTTTTTTTTTAATAGCAATGGAATATGCTGAGCTGCAAATGCTGTTACTCGCTGCATTCTTCCTCAGCCCTGGAGTTATATGCTCATTTCCAGCTTGTAAAAATAACCTGTTTATTCCATTTCTAAGTCCTGCATGAGGCGGTTCTTATTTTCCCTGTGCTGGCTCCCTGTAGTTTTATCACATCTGGCTGCCCACCTGCGTGCTTTGTCTCAGCCATGGAGTTTTCCTTCTCCAGAAGACTGCAGAGCAATTCTCCCCAGTAATAGAGAAATGGCAGTCAGTGCAAAAGTCTCTTTGTGTTGAATTAATTGCAAGCCTCACTATTAATTTCAGAGAAAGCAGTATAGTGCCTGGACTTATCCTGGATGATGTTGGGGATCGTTTCTGTCTCTGGTTGTCTCCAGTCAGTCAAAATAGAAGATCATATGCTCTGTACTCCCACCTCCACACATCTCATGCATCTCACTTCACCACTCTTGCTCCCTGCACTCCCTGCAGGCTCTGCCAGGCTAGCCCATCTGCTGAGGAGGCTGTGGTCTGCGCCTGCCACGATAGAGACCTGAATTTAATTTCAACAGTAATCAGCACGGTCACTATTGCTGTAGGGGATCGACAAAAAATGGTGGACTTCAGTTGTAACAAAGCAGACTGAGGATGGATGCTTAGAAAAATGGACCTTCCAGTAAAAAAGATAGTGAAGCCCAGGGATATATTGTTAAAGGATGGTGGAATTTTTTATAGGTCGGACAAGCCTGTCTCAGGCCTGCCGTGGCCATAGGTGATGCTGTCTTGGAGCTGAAGGATAGGCTGGCTGCCCTCACTTGGCCAGCTCCTTGCTTTTCCATGGCCGCACAATTGTTTGGTTTCCAAAGGAACATCACTAGCCTTATTATCATTGCTTTGTTCTTTTCCGTTCAGAGAGTGCAACACCGAATTACTAAGCATCCCCTAACTCCACCACTCTTCACGCAGCTCTTGTCTCTTCTGAACCCATCCAGAACCGTCTGCTCTCAGTCAGATGCGTGCAGATGGATCCCTGGAGCATCTGTAGGACACATTTATGAGTAATTACCTATCATTTGGAAAGTTACAGAGCAGCAGCATAAATGTGACCTGCCTTCTGCATTTATATCTAACACAAGACTAAGAAACACCTCTAGCAAACCAGAAAGCTCTCCAGCCCCCCAAAGCTTCTCCAAGATGGATTATTTAGTATCTAGCACCTATCAGAGAAATGAGAGCTTATCCACCACAGTCTCTCTTATGTCCACTTCTTATCCTTTCTCCTTTAATCCGCAAGGGTCTCAATCAAGATTGATCAAAATACTGAATGAGAAACTAGCCAGCATAGGACATTTATTTTTGACCTATTTTATGACCTATTTTTTCATTTGTACACCGCTAGGAAATTGCATGCTTGGATTTGACACCCTGTATGTGACACATGCAGAAATGTTTCCTGACTTGTGTATGACAAAACCTTTCAGCCACTGGGCTGTCAAATACCACGTTCACTCTGGTTATTTGCCATTCACGGTGCAGGACTCGTCCACACAAGGCAGACAAGTGGCACAGTTTCTGTCTGACCTGCAGGACAGTATCATGAAGATAACAGTCCTTCTACAGGACCTGTTGGGACCCTCTCTGCTAACCTCACCAGGAGCTGCACAAATGGACAACTGTCATCCAACCCAGTGGTGACAGCACAAGAGCATTGGTTTGGACAGTTAGAGGCACCAAAGGGGTTATGAGCAGAAAGTGGACAGAAAGTCAGGAAAAACAGAGATGTAACTCTTCAGATTCCATTGAAAACCTCACCTATTTTTAGTAAAATTTGTGGAATTATTTCTGTTATTTGACTGAAGTATGTTCACTTCTATTCTGTTTGGAATAACAAGATATTTTTTCCTAACCCCTCACTAAACACGGCCTTTTCAACCCAGGGTGCAAGGCTTGTCACCTTGTGCTGCAGTTGGGGTCCACTGATGGAGTTGCACAATATACAGCTTGGAAAGCTGCAGAGATACCGTGACCCTTTAATCTGATTTTATCTTTCAGCAATTCATTAATATACCTAGCAAAAGAAGTAGACCATTTCTATTGGTTTCTAGTTGCTACTAAAATACAGTTCTGGTGGCTCTATTACTGGCAATCTATTCTGGGTGCATCGGTACAACAACTGTTAAGATGGCAGTTTAATCCACTTATTATAAACTAAATATTTCTTCCAGAGTGATAAATAAAGGAAAAAAAATCTTTTCATTCTAGGCAAGGAGAAGAAATTTATCTGTGAAAACCAAACCATAAACAAAGCGCTGTTGTCACTGTCAAGGCCTCAAACAGAGCGAAGGCATTAAGGCCCAGCAATACATCTATATGGTGGGCAGCCGGCTGCTGATGCAACTCAACACATTCACTTCTCTATTTATAATACCCCTGTATGTGCCACTGTGGCAGAGACTGAAAATACAAGCTTAACTCTGTTTGGCTTCAGTTGGAGACAGAGATTCAACCTGGATGTTTGTCTGAGAATTTGTCTGTCTTTTTAGTCTGGGAACTTCTGATACGGTGAGTAGAGAAAATAATGTAACAAGGTAAATGAATGTATTCTATTTCATAGGACTTCTCTAAATGGAAGAGGTATCTGTGGTTCCTGGTGAGGGAATGCACGTTGCTCACTACGTTGTTCTTCAATCTGTGCTAGCTTCAGTCGAGAGCTATGCTGCTCTTCTTTGCTGTTTACTTCTCCCAAGTGCAATGGAGTCATCCAGATGGAAATCACATGTTTGGCTCTCTGTGAACAAAACTAAATTATCTTAGAAAGTTTCCTTCCATCAGTCTGTAGGCCTGGCACAAATTTAGAAGTATGGGGGAATTTCTTGCATTGTAACTTTCTAATAACCTTTTCCAAAACTCAGACGTTGAATTTGGCCTGATCGTTCAAAAATATTCAGGCCAGAGCTCATTATGTACAAACTGTTTCGCTTCCTTTTAAACCAACATGAAAAAAGAAGAAAAAGCTGAAGTTTCAGTTCTACAAACAGCTCAGCACTTCTAAGCACTAGCGCAGTGGCTCTGCTCCAAGACTTCTGTTGCCGCCTCCCTTCCTACCTGGAACACCTTGAGACTGCACATCCAGAAAGTGTTTGGGGAAATTGTATGAAAAACAAGCATTATGGAAATCTTACCTCGTAATTTTTATTTTATTTTTTTTTTAAATCATTCAAGCTACAAATTGTGCAAGTATTCATGATGGCAAAATGGAACACATTTTAGAGATGGTTATATTCATGGAAAGTGAAATGTAAAGGAAATAAATGATCCCTCTTCAAAAGTAATCTTATTTTTTCTCGCATCTCATGAAGTCGTAGATCCTTCAGAACTTCCCAAATGAATCCAGAGTAAAAGCAGTGCCTCTCAATGGGGTTTGACGCTATTTTTGCCACAGTCAAAGCGAAAGCTCCCATTGTAAGCAGTAAAACCCTGGAGGGAATGTACCAGCCAAGAGAGATTAAACATTCTTTCTATTGTGTAACAAAAAGCGTTGTAAGGTTGATTACAATACAAGCTTTCAAAAGTGACAGCATTGGGTTCCTTCTTCCTTTTCTTCCCCCTGAAGCTGTTACATAGTTATAAAAAGAAACACCATTTCAGTAAAGTGCATGGTCATTCCATGTTCAGAAGCTGGATAAAGCGTCCATTCATTTTTCATGGATAGAGAGCTTACCATTCCTGTCCCTGGGGGTGAGCCGTGGAGCTGAATCTCTCGCAGAAGGCTGTGCTGCTGGATTGTAAATGGGAAAGTTTATCTTTAAAATACCCTGATACTGTTTTGAGATTGTCCAGGTTTATGTCAAACTTTCTAGTCTCCAGGAGGCAGTTTCATTAATGTCCCAGCAATTTGATAGGAGTTATATGACTTGTGAAGAGCATCTGCTTGTTTGTGGCTTCAATTGGATTTTTTGCAACACACCTAGTTTAAAGTCAGAACTCTGAGAAACTTCCCAGCTATAATCCTAAATTTACTCACTGCAATTTGAAAATCATTCAAACATCTCCTAACAGATAAAGTTAGTCAAAGCTCTGCTGAGATCTAGTAAATCCGTCTGTCCAAGAAGATGGCCTGTCAGTGGATAACACCTTGTTTTCCCGGGACAGACCAGTGAGACCGAATCCCATCCTGATCTTAGAACATTCAGCATGGTGGGAAAGTGTGGAGATGAATGGCACAAATCACTCCTCCTTTTTCCCTTCATTTTACTTCAAGAAATTCAATGAGATTTACTTTTGTTTATCTGGGGAATTCAAAGTAAAAGTCAGAAAACGTAAACTAAACCAGTAGTCTGCCTTTTTGAAATGAAATACACGACCTACAATTCCCATGCATCACCTGCACACCTCGAGTTAATGCCGTTCTGCATTTATCCAAGTAGGAACAGAACAGGGCAGCAAACAAGATCTCATCAAGCTGATAGACAAGGAAATATTCGATCTGATTTTTCTTAACAGAAAACCATTCTAAGTGATACCAAAGCTTTCTTGTTTTTGTGATAACTGTGTTTTCTGTGAGCAAACCATCCTGATAGAAATTTCTCAGCTATCTTTTTCAGGAATAATTGGGTCATGATAATGCACTCCCTTGAAGAGAGGCTGGAAAGATTAGGCATGCTTGCTTTGGAAAGATTAGCCACGCTTGTTTTGGAAAGGAGAGGTCATGATAAAAATAATGACTGCTTTATCTAAGGCATATCAGAAATTTTTAACTGTGTTTTTATATAGAGTGGGAAGATATTTGTTAAAAAAAATGACAAGTTCAAATTCATAAAAGGGAAAGCAAATTTAGTAAGATTTGAGACTATTGGATGAATAGCAAGTACAGAAGTGACAAAGGTGGCACCAAATATCTCCAAGTCTCAGACTAGAGTGTAAGTGTTCCCAAATTGAAGGAAATGCTGAAACAAACCTCTCTGTGTGCAAATACCATGGATGGTTGGTGGGAACAACAGAGTGGAGGCAGCCGAAATACAGTTTCATGTCTCTTGCTCATTCCATTTAAATGTAGTTTAATTTCAACTTTGATTGTAGTTGGGAGCAGCTATTTCCCCAGATCATACCATTGCATCTCAATGATTTTTAAGGCTGAGCCTCCGACCTAACCCTTTAAGCAGGGCAGCTGGTACAAAGGCTTCTGTTGATTTCAGTCATGTAAGGTCAGGCTCTTCCTTCAGTCTATTCTGACTCCTGTGAAAACCCACTTCCTAGGCTTAAATATCCTCCTGGAGAGTATGAGACGTGTTTCCGTTTGGTCCCCTCGTGGCTGCGGTGCTGTGTTTCCCAGGGGAGGTAGGGACAAGCACAGCTGAACCTGCTGAGGGCCAAACCCTGCCGAGCTGGCAGGAAAGGCAGGGGGCACACGAGCGATGCTGAGCTCATGTGGCACTTACAAAGAAGGAAGTCAAGCTTGGAAAGAGTTCTTACCAAGAGGTAGCAGGTAAACTGGTACTATTTAAGGTTCTACAGGTGTACTTTAAGGAAGGAAAATGGATGGAAGCTTCGTTCATTGCCACGTGTCAGTACTCCAGCAGGCTGGCAGTGATGGCTGGGTGAAGCCAGCCAGCCCCTATGATGTGCTCTGAAGCATTTTTTCTGACCTGGTACCTTTGTGTTGTCAACCTTTGCTGCTAGTGACTTTCTTCATGCTTCTGAGAGCTGCTATGTGGGCTTGGCAGGTGCAGCAGACTCAATATTTGTGCATTATGGTTTATGTTGTCCCATCCATGCTACGGTAAACTGTGTTTGCGGAAGAAAACTTTTTGATATTTTTTCCTCTAAATGTCACTTTCCTGGTTTATTACTAATTGAAAAAGGGAATTGTGCTTGAAGTTTTCTATCATCGGTTCTCCGTGGATGAATCCAAGCTGCGTGCTTGCTGGGCAACTGCCAAGGTATTTATCTGTTTCTCATCTGAGTTCTAGCTGGGTTTCCTTTTTGATATTCTAGTTGAGCAAATAATAATTGTAATTCTCTTTTGGTCCGGCAAAGCGTATGAGCAGCATGCTTTCGTGGGTTTTCCTTGCTGGTGCAAACAATGCGTGGTTCCCTGTGGAGTTGGTGTGGGTCCAGGATAGGATCCCTGCGGTGCTTTTAAAATGTCTCACCGCAAATCTTTGCGTTATGTGATTGCAACATCCTGCTGGGTCTCTGTTGGAGGGTAACTTTGCAAGCTTCTGCTTTGAAGGCTGTGGCAGGTCACGGAGTACTCCTTCCCATGAGCTTGTTCTTAGCCCTGTGGCACACCTCTGGTCGTGAGCTGTGCTTGGAGTTCATCTGGCTGAAAAATAAGCTGCCGAAAGTAGTGGTCACTTTTAAACCCCCATCTTTAATCTGTCGCCCAGTTCAGTTCAGTGCTCCTCTGAAGAAACAGCCGAGAGCAGCGTGCGGGTGGCTGGAGGGGGTGTAGAGGGAGGAGCTGTTTCCAAGCAAGGCTGCCAGTGAAGGAAACTCTCAGAAAATTGTTGCTTAGCTGAAGTGGATTTAGCTCTAAATATATGGAAAGCAAAGTAGAATTTATTTTTTTTTTTTAGTTCTGCTTCTGAACCTTTGGAGAGTGTAGGCACTTGAGACATCATACTGAGGGAGGAAGAGGAGTCTTGCTGGAAGATTGGCAGCCATATCTCCTCTGATACGGGCATTAGCAACGCGCGTGCACTGGTGCAGGTTGGTTAGCCTTCCTCCTGTGGGTCCCTGTGCTGCTTCTCCTCTGAGTCAGTCTTGTGATGAGTGAGTGTTATTAGCTCCTGAGGAAGGGCCTCACACCCTCTCCTGATCAAACACTTTGTGTGTTTTGGTATATTTTTTAAATATCTCTTTCCCATTGAACCCAAAGGAAATGGTACCAATTTGCAGATTTCTGGAAGGAATTAATTATTGTTTTTCTGAGTAGCTCTCTTTGCCAACATGAAACAGTACCATTTCCAGCAGGTGCTGGAAAGCTCTGTTTCCGTGTTGTGAGCTCTTCCCCATTTCACAGCCCTTACTACTTGCCATTATTTGTCTTAGAGCCTGCAGTGTACTGTGGCACTCTGAGGGGCTGGTGTTCTTATGTTGCAATGTAATGTTTCTTTTAGATATATAAAGGTTTTGGCTGTAAATATGGGTATAGGGTATATTTGTGAAAACTTAATTACTGAGTGTCCAATTTCAGTCACGGTTATGCTGGATTTTCTGAAGATCTTTTAGAGTTTTAACCTATGGCTCCCCTATTTAACTGTTTCAGATTCTTGACTCGAGTTGCCCCTCTCTTGTCCTGTGGCAGAGTCATGAACTCATACGGTTGGGGTTTTTATATTGTCTTAGTGTTTGTATGCAGGCTGTGTCCAGAGGATGGAAAAATCTAGGAGTGGGTGAGAGCTTTGTGTAAAACTACTTCCAGTGAGGTCTGGGCTATTTAACAGTGGTGCCCTGTGTAGCACCTCCTCACCTTTGTCGCGGGCCAAACGCAGAAGGGATTTCTGTGGAGGAAGGCAGACCTTGTGCCGTTGCTCCCCATGGGGAGGCCATCAGGGAGAACTTTCTTCTCTGAAGAATTACTGTCCAGATCCAGTAATCTGGGTATGTCCCTAGATGCACCAACCTTTTCAGCTTCTCCAGTCACAAACTCACTTTGATGGTCTCTGTTGCCACCCAAATCATCCAATGAATCAGCATTTGCTTCCTCCTGTATTTTCCCGGTGAAACACATTTTGTTTAACGAGTCAGCAAGCAGTGCTGGTTATGATGGATGGAGGCATAAACGTAACAGTCCATGTACTCTGACACTTATTCAATGACAGATCAGTCGAGCAAAACCACCAAACGGGCAGTCGTTCACACCAGCACAATCCAATCATGCTGTCAGATAATGTGTCCTCAAGATCACCCAGACAGCTGTAGCCTTGAAAGTCAGTGTACTGAGGAGATCAGATCCCTCATACTCACTGTTTCCAAAGTTTGCTTGATACATTTTTATCACCCTTGCCTGTGAGTGAGGATTTCCATAAATTTGCCTGGAGGGTGTTTTGGTCTTATTTGTCATGAGATGTGTTATCATCATCTGCCTGGTGAAATCCCACATGGCAACAGTATGACAACAAATGCAGCACTTCTGATGGAAAACTGTTTGAATCATCTTGTATTGTTATTGAATCTTTAAACTGACTTTTAATGACTATATAAAGAGACATGTAGATAAACGTTTATTTTGGGGGACAGCTTGAGTTGGTTTATCTGGTATGCTTGGGTTGCTCTGTGTCGTGAGTGCTGTGTGACTGCTCTGAACATCTGGAGTTGCTGTTATATCAGAGGTGGGGCAATGTATAGAGACTCAAACTAAGGCACTGCTTTGTTGTAGCCGTACAAAGTCATTACCGTGTATTACTGTTCCAGAAGGTTTTCAGTGGGAAAGCTGGATTCAGCTCCCTGTCCTGCTTAATACATGCCTGTAGGTACCCTGCGAGCCGGAGATGTGCGTGTCTGTAGCTGCAGCCTGGGAGCCCTGCAGCACCCAGCACTCCACCCAGCTACAGGACCCGCTGTTGGTTCCCAGCACCACATTAACTGTGCTTTGTCCCCTGGGGCTGAGTGTGAGAGGGAAGTGTGTCATCTTGTACATAATTAAGATAAGGTTGGAAGTATTTTAATATAGGTTTTAGTGGTGGTGGTGGGAAATCCATTTACTTAAATACCTAAGTTGTTTTTCTTCAAATATTTCAGGACAGTAGATGATGCCTTTGATTTTCATGAGACTGGTTAATTCAGGGGGCCTTCAGAGAGCAGTTAGGTGTTAGAAACAACTTCTCCCCTATGGTGCAAGCAGTGATAGCAAGCTTTTAACATGACAATGGTTCCTCAAGAGCTCAGGGGCTTTAAATAAGAGTATTGGTGAATTTAATCAATAAAGGGCAAGCATGTCTAGGAAGAGTTTAGGATAGAACAGTTACATGCTCTATATTCCATGTCTCCAACTTACTTTGAATCTGGCCTCAGCTGATGTGTGTTCTGTACACTAAATAAGTTAAAATAAGATAAATTATTATATATGCAATGAATGTACAAAGACTTATTACTATAAGCAAAATAGGATGACATTAAAACTGTGCTGAGATGCAGAATTTGGAATGTAAGTGCCATATCTGCAGTTGTGTCCAAGAAAACTACAGCACAAGATGTCTAACATCAGATGAAGTGCAGGACCCGATGGCTTATCTTTGAATTCTCATACTTACTAAACCTGTTTCAGACAAGGCAGTTTTCAATTTTTTTTTTCCAATGCTGATTTTTCTTAAGTTATTCAGTTGATGTGGACATCCGAGGTAATCTGAACATATACCATCCATCTTTCATGTACTGAATACACTTTGGCTAGGACTACTCTGTTTTTCAGCAAAACATTTGCGATACCAAATCCTATATTTACCTGTTTTCCCTGTGCTTTTGACCCCTACGAGTTTTTCTGTCTGCAGCCTCAGTCCATATTGACAGAGAACCCTAGAGAATTCAGATAAGTTGATCTTTTGTAAGGATCCGAGGCGCAATAGAATACGAGAAGGATTTATGGCATAGAGCCATCGTATGTCCTGCTGAATTCGGGGATGACTGTTGTGAACGTGTGATGTAAGATATCTATGCAGAGTGCCAGGGCTTTATCTCCTGTGAGTGGGCTACCTTAGTTGCTTTTGAAAGATACCGTGTATGAGAGAAAACAGTGCCTCCTCCCCTGCAGTGCAATCTCATCCTGAGCCTTGCCACTAGGCTGTGTACTCTGGAGTCCTGGGGCTCTGAAAGAAAGAAAGAATAAGCTAATAAATATCCTTTAATTCCTGTTACCTTAAACATAAAATCCTATTTTAATGTTCAGGTAACAATTATTGAAATATTGTTTCCATTCCAGCATTCTTAATAAACATAGATAAGGGAAATTTGTCAGCAGAACTCTCCCTGCTTCAGTCATACCTAAAGACTGAGCTCTTATTCAGATGGCTTTTGTTTTATTCTGTGAAGAAGAACTCTTAAATAATTACAGTCCTTGTCATCACAGTTGAAGGATGTCTGAGCTAGGAATGGCAAAATAAAATGAGGTAAAATACACTACATACTATTAAAATGTGCCTGTCGTATGTTTTTAATTAAAAAAGAGGGTGACATTCATTATTTGAAATGTTTTCACCAGATCTGAAGGAGGATTTTTTTATTTTTAATTTCTATTTTGTAACCTGTTTAGTTTGCGTTTTTTCCCCACATATTTGCAGTAAAAATAAGCCAGCTGCACAATAAAACCACGAGCTCTCTAACAAAGCAGTACAGAACAAACACAGGCATTGTGGTTCTGACCGCAAGTGCAGGTGAATTCAGAGAAACCTAAGTGTCACTATCAGGTTTGAATTAACATTCCAGTTAACGGCAAGATAAGAAAAGCTATCTCAAAATTCATTGCGGCAATAAACCCGTACACCTGTGGGTGGCATTATTTGCCTTCTTTTCACTTTACTGTGCAGGGCAAGAAAGCAATTACCAAACTGCAGAAGCAAGTATTGGTACAAATGGAAACGAATGATGAGCAGAAGTTCAGTTTCTGACAAATCTCTTTCTTTGCAACACAAGGATTTTGCAGAGAGAAAGACTGGCTATGACTACTCTCTATTTCAGCTTCTGCCTGGCTATTAAAAGCTGCATGAGCAAGTACAGCAGTTTGGAGCGTGCTCATGAAAGCTATTTGCACTGGCAAAAAGCAGTGAAATACCTATATTAATAAAAAATATACCTAGGTGTCTTTAAAACCTATCTACATCAGAAACAGATCCTAAAGGTTATGTTATCCAAGCTGCATCCCTATGATTGAATTCATCAAAACCATAGAAAGCCACAGACCTCTCTGGCCTTCTTAATCCCCACTATTTAGGTGCGCTGTTAGCAAGACCCCTCTCGCCCTCCTCCCACCACTGTGAGGGGTTCCCCAGGACTCTCTCCCACCTACTCCTCTCTCTGACTCAGACCTCGCATCCAGGTAACACCCTTTGCAAGCATAAATTTGGCTCCATCTCTTAGCTGCTATTTCCCACTATCTGACCCATGTTCAAGAGAACATCTAAACTTCTCTGGCACCCTTTCAGAGCTATCTAGCTGCCAGCTCTAGCTCCGTGTAGCTAGAGACAGATTCACCTTTACTCCTACCCTGCTGCTGCTTTACTAGACCAATATGGACAAAATCGTCTCTGTTAGGTTGAAGCATTGCTCCTGACTGAGACTTTTCTGTAGATACTTTTATTTGGTCAATGTCTAAATCTTGCTGATTCCTCCTGCAAAACACGTTTTTTCCACATTTATATACATAAACAAGGCCTGAAACGCAGCTTTAGTTATGTACCATGTCAGTTTTTCTCATCTTGGTCACTGTGGTCTTCCTTCCTCGAAGCCATTGGGAAGCTTCTAGAAAGATTGTTTCCTTAGCCTGTCCCCTCAACCATGTCACCAACTCTCTTTGCATTCCTTCACTGCTTCCCTCTTCCCAGTCACATCAGGAATAAGCAGGCTGTTCTCATTTGCAGGACTGCTCATGGCTTCTTCTCTCTCCTTCTCCTCCCTGCTACCCTTTTTATGACTGAAGTTACCAGCTCTCACCTGGCCCCTGTTAAAGTCCTTAATAACGTAGCTACTATGAGGTACCTCGAAGGTTTTCCTGTGCTCAGCAGGAGCTCTCTATAACCAAAGCCACCTCCCAACCTTTTCTCTAGTTCCTCCTGTTGTAGTCTGAGCCACCTCCATAAAAGTTTTCTAACTGCGATGGGTGGGCAGCTGACGTGCCAAGGGTTCCCTGTCCCATGGACCTGCACAGATGTCCTTCCCCCATCTGCCTGGGTGATGGCCTGTCTGTTCCACAACAGGGTTTAGTACTTGTCTCGCTATGCTATTTTTATGTTCTCTATTTATTTGTCTCTTTGAAGAATGGGATTCTGGTTCAGATACAAGGTTTCCAGGCACTGCAGTAATACAGATAATTAACTGGAGCTATGTGTGCCTGATACTGTGTGTAGACCGTAGCTTTCGTTTTACTGATGTATTCCTTAATGCACTGCTGTGGCCAAAGTCTGCTCTTGGCTTTGTGTACATGACCTACCAATTTTAGTGACAGCAGGGGATTGTTAACAGGAATATTGCAGTCTTGTTGCTGTTATTTCACTATCAATGCAATTTATGGTGTGGTGACATAATAAGAGTAGACAGGTTTTAGCTCTGTTTACAATGACTGCATTTAAGAGTAAATCAAAAAAGTTGGCACTGCTGGCAAAAGGCATAAAAAAAAATCGTGTGATTGTTTGTGAAGGAGAATGTGATTTCATCTCTTTTGTTGACATTAAACCTGGAAAAAAGTATAGGTTCTCTTGCCAGTGATTAAAACTATCATTTAATTCTTTTCTGGCAAACTATCTGTTTAAAGTCGATCTTCAGATCTTGGATTGGCATTTAAGGGGGACAAGGGAGAATTCTGAAAACAGCGTTATATGTCCTACCAGGGGATATCGCCAGCTTTCACTTTGATAAACTGAAAGAGATAGCAATCTCAGCAAAAACTTCTTAGCTGTGTACTAAATTCAATTTTTTTTTTTTCCTTAAATGCTTAGGTCTGCTTTCGACTCTTATTACCAAAACAGGATGAAGTTAAATCCTGATCCCAGAGCCCATTGAAATCTGTGATTATTTCCAGTGGCCACAAGGGTCTTTGAAAGACTCTTACACAAGGATTTGTTCCATCAAATGTTAGACACTTAACTGAGGTGCTTGAACTAGGATCATACTTGGCCTCTGCTCCCCTATAGATAATGAGATGTTGGTTTCAGCAGGCAATTGATATCCTGCGTGGGCTGAATTGCCCTCTGGAGATCCCTGTCTCTGTTCGTTGATAACTCTCTTCAGTGATGATGCTCTTTAGGCCCCTGAGGCTCAGTGAGATGAACGTGACACTAGGGTGTGAAGAACCCAGACTGGTAGCACCAGATGACAATAGGGTACTGCTTCAGAACGGTTACGCATTTAACCCTCAAGGGTTTTTAAAGCAATGACACTTCTACTAATGTGGACACTGCAAACTAGGTTTGGTGTGGGTATGGATGTTGCAGGCTTCCGCGTTTCTTCTTGCCTACAGGTTTGATTCAACATTTGAAACAAAGCTGTTGGGAAGTCTCTCCATCCACTCGCATCTCTCAGTTTGGATCCTTTCTTTCAATACCCACCTCTCCAAAAATATGCACAAGTTTTGTGATTGTCTTGAGGGAAGAACAGAATCAGGTTGTCTTAACACATTAACTTCCCTTTTATTTTTTTTGGCACTTGAACACACAGGTTTGAATTCCTGTGATAACACCGTGCAGGCTTTTTGATATCATACCATTACTTTCCTCTACCACCCAGCAAAGAGCAATGTTTCACAGCATCCAGAAGCATTAGATGTCTATGACTGGGGGGAACCAGTCCTGAGCATCTCATATTTGTGCTGCCTTCTGAGCCTGAAATACCTTCTGCTTTGGAGCTGGTAAGCAAAGGCTGCATTACAGCCTCCCTGTAGTTGTTTTGACAAACCTTTACATTTTCATTCCTACATTTCAAGGTTGGAAAAAATTAGCTCTGAAGTATAAATCAAAGCCTTAAGCTCACAGCCTTAGGAAAGAAAGATGCTATAATAAACAAAGCTGTATGAAGTGAAGGATTGTAAGAGGCTCAGAGATCTGTCTTTCCTGCTATAAAACCTTTACTCTTGTGGCTCCTGCATGGACTCTCTACTCCTCCGTTTTTCCTCACTGCTTCAGTGCTTCATATCTTTCCTTAAGTCTCTCCCCCTCAGGCTTGGGCTCAATTAGTCATTGTCCTTGCATTGCCTTCACAGCAATGATTTCTCATTTTGATTTATTTAGTACTTTGCAAACCTTTGCATTAGAACAAAATAACAAAGTAACTGCAAGGTGATGATAAATTGGGTTATTTTTCTTCAGGGGCCCGATTCTCATCTCTGTAAACTGACATTGCTTCATGGCAATGAGCACTGTCATCGCTATCTTCAATTTTCCAAATCTGCAAGCGGCAGAGCTTAAGAGATGCTAGATGAAGTCATTTCACTGGAGAACAGCTCTGTGCTTTACACAAGCTCAGGTCTGTTATAGCCCTGCTTCCAGAGCATGGAGGAATCCTTATCAAGCCATCAGAAGAAATCTGAAGTCATTTTGTACTATGAAGATACTGCAAGTGCTTTTTCCGGAACCTACAGCATGGGTGTTCCTAAAATGAAACAGAACCAGCCAGTGGTGCTGGCAGCAAAACAATGTGATTTCATGTCCTAGATAAACCCTGCGGTAAATCTGTGTGATTTATGTGAATCTCACTAGCGCACATGCCGCGGCCTAGAGACAGAATCCATGTGGCTGTGTTGGGTCTCTGCACGTGTCTGGAGGGCGCTCACTGTCAACTCTCTGCTGTCCGTTTTGTGGGTGAGATTTAATGGCTGAGTGTCTGTGGTGTTAATGACTGAATGGTTTCTGCTCCAGCACTTTATTTTATGTTATTTTATGACTTTCCAGTTGGATAGCTCCAGTACCAGTGGGGTGCGATGTATTAAGCACATCAGGAATCTCCTATGTTACTGCTTCAGACCTACTGAAGCCATATAGCTCTGTGTTTATTGAACTTTCCCATTGAGACCTCAGAGATAAAAGTGCTAGACTGCTAAGATGCTGCATGATATAAATAGCTCAATAAGTTACAGAAGACATGAGTTTTAAATTGCTAACAAAAGAGCAATGTCTCCTTCCAGTATTGAAGGGGCTCACTCCTTGAGCCCATGGTGTGGTGGTTGATCCCCAGAACCACATCATTCATGAAATGCGCAGAGCCTAATGCCTCTGACAATCTGGCACCTTACGATCCCAACTTCAGCAAGGAATGATGCCCCATCCCTGGAAACACTCAAGGGCAGGTTGGAGGGGGCTCTGAGCAACCTGATCTAGTTGAAGATGTCCCTGCTCATTGCAGGGGAGTTGGACTAGGTGACCTTTAAAGGTCCCTTCCAACCCAAACTATTCTATGATTCTGCAAAGGCACATTTTTTAATTAGTCTTATTTTCTTATCAATGTGATTAAGTTAATGTCTTTGAGACTACAGCAAAATGCCCCTGTTGGTAGCTCCCCCAAGTGGAAATCACAGGCGAAATCGCCACATAGCCTCTCAGTGCCTCTCAGTCTTTCACTGAAAGTAAAACCTGCATTTGATGCACAATTTTAAGATTTATGTGCTATAACATTCCCAGATGAAGGTATTTGTAGCAGGATGGGACAAAAAGCAGAGAAATTCTTCCAAAGGACTAGTTTCCTGGCAGTTTTTTTGCCAGGGCATTTCCTAGAAGGGATTATTTCCTTCTTGATCAAGTGACATTCTCAATTGCTGAGGCACAAACAGTGAATCCTTAGGTAGTTATTTTATACTGCAAGAAGATCTGGTGTCTGACTGGCAATGAACATCAAGAACCTATCTGGAACAGATATAGCTTTTTTAGAATAAAGTAGTCTTTAAAATCCCTTCTGAAAACAGTGAGGCTGCAGCGGTCGCACACGGTTTAAACAGAGGAGAAACAAGTAATCCCATCTGGCAGGAAGCTGAGCATATACTGTTTATCAGAACACTTTATCTACTTCAGGAGATTGGAGTTGCACATTCTCAAGCATCTCACATCTTAAGGTCAGAAGAAGAATGTAATTTTTATTTTTCAGAAAGTTCTGTTGTTTTATGATCTAACCTTTTTCTTTCCCTGGCCTGCTGCACTGTTGCCAGGCAGCATTTCAGTGGATGTTTCCTTCACTGTATGTGAACCTGACTTTTACCTCTTTCTTCCCTACTGCTAACTGTTGAAGCTACAGCACCAGTTGCAATTCATGCACTCATCATGTGTGTCTTGATGACTGTAGCTGCACAGATATTCAGCAGAGATGTGCAAAGCTACTGTAGCTGTCTCTCAAATCCTAAACAAATCTGCAGACTAACAAATGGAACAGTGAATCATAAGAAATATGACTATTTTCTATCTGGCATGGTAATGTAATAACAAACCTCTCTCCACATAAATGTAATTTTTGCACTAGCAGAGCCTAAAAATGACCAAAAAAACCAGGGGAGGGGAGGTGGAGAATAGCAATCTCTGCAAGTCCTATCCCAAGGAAAGCTTGAGAAAGTGAGGTATAAATAAAAACATAACTTGTAAAAAGTAATCTGTGCATGTTCAGTGCCTTGACCTCTACAGGTCTGGAAAACCAGGCAGGGCTACATACAGGGCAGCTACTGATTGAGTTGCTCGCTCCTGTCAAATATTTCTGCTCTCCTGAAATCCTGATGGGTTTGTGAGTGCTCCTGTTATATCAGAGCTGTTATACGAGCTTCTCTCGGCTGCTGTTTTCATACACAGTGTAATTAAACATCGCTTCCATTTGTGAAATGACTGTGCTAAAGAAGAAATAAGAGTGTCTTTCATAAGATCTTCATTTGACGTTGACGAACAATCCATCCCAAAAAAATATTACCCTCCACATGCGGTGCTGCGGGTGTAGCAGATGCAGGAAATGAAGAGCTCTCCTTGTACAGGAGTGCCCTGAGAGGATTCAGCCAGTCAGTCCATTACTCATGCTGGAGGGCAATCACTCCCAAGTAATCTTTACTGATGGCAGAGTCTGCTATGGTATGAAACTTTAAAAATATATGATCAAGGGGTTGAAATCCAACTTCTTACTGTGCATTTGAAGTGAAGTGCCATTAAGGAGGGAATTGCTATGAAGAGAAAGGCTATAAACTAAGTCATAAACACTGGTTTTAAAATCTTCTGTAAGCAAAAAGAAGTCTAATTCTCATAAGCACAGTAATACTAAAACTTGCTTGATAGGTACATAGAAGCCCTCAGCTTTATCTGTACCAAACAGACTATACTAGCATCAATCCGAGCGCTGTGTAGATGCAGTACCATGTTAACTTACCAGCTACCCCCAGTATTTGGCAGACTGGTTTTGTAGACTTCACTCAGGTGGTCTGACTTAAGTCAGTGTACTGCTGGAATCCATAGATCTGATTTCCATGAATAATCCTCAGCACCAGTGACCACTAAGGTGAAGGCTGTTCTCCTGCCAGAATCATGTTAAAAACTGATAAAGCACTGTGCAGCTGTAGAAGTGCAGGGTTGAGGCTGAAATGTCTAACTTTGGGACTGCTCCTCTCTGTGTTTATTGGTGTTGCATCCTCCAGACTTCCAAGGGTAACAGAGACTTGTCCTGGCCTCCAGAAGATACGTAATTGAGGCAACTTACTAACACCAGATTTTCTTCACAGGTGCAAGAACATAAATCTCCCTCATATAAAAAAGCAATTTGTAGTATCACAAATCAGGTTATTTGCATGCCTTGGCATATCCGAATACTGGTGTGAGGCTGGTATTTGTGAAAGGAACACAAAATTAACTATTGCAGTTAAATATATATGATAACCTGGAAAAATCTACAGTATGTATTTCATTCCGACTTCTTCTTAAAACTCCTTTGATTTTAAAGCTGGTCACCTCTAGTGTTGACACATCACTTGTGGAGATGTGTACTCATGTTTGGTGCAGAAAGTCCAGAGCAGGATGTAGGGATGGTACTAATAAATGATTCACGCTGTGGTAATGGTACTGCTGAAGCAGCCACTCAGGGATGAAGATTCAAGGCTTAGCTTAGCACTCTAGAAATGATGGGAGAAATGCATTTTATCCCAGGAGAAATTACATTTAGCTTGGAAAGAAAAACATAAAGATCTCAAAGTATTCAGTGAAGCTAAAGCAGATCTAGCCATGCATTAATAATTGACCATAGCCAAATTCTGTGCAACTCTTACACTCAAAGGTATTTAAGAAAAGAAGTATTGGGAATGATCACAGGCAGCAACGCTCATACTTTGGGACTTTTGCCCAATGAAATGTGAAGGGAGAATAGGAGCTGGGAAGTTTTTAGAGCTGAGTCTCTTGGGAAACGTACTACTCTTCAGTGGGTGGTATTCTGCTCTTGGCCAGATAATTACACAAACTGTGACTACAGCAGCTTCTTGGGCAACAGAGGGGCTGGTAATATAAGGAAACAGGTCAATGGTACCACTGCTGAGAAAACTGCTCATTGCAAGGTTTATCACACTAAAAAATTTGTCAGAAATTTGAGTTCATGAGACACTGATACATAGGCAGAAAACAGTTTCTTCTCTTCTTACATTGTTTTTGCCACATCTTCCTATCAGAAAGCCAGGGAACTACAAAACTCCAGTTTGTCTGAGATCGAGAGGCATGACTATGTATGTTGCAAGGAGTTCAAAGGATTCTTTTTGTGAAGTGCTCTTGTTCACATGGATTAATAAGTAGATGTTTTGGTTTTATCTGTCTTTTATGAGTGAGCCATCAGAAAATATTGAACATTTTAAACAGCGAGGGCATCAGAGCTGCTGTGTGAGAAGTGCTGTTTGGAATTACCTCGCTGGATTTTAATCATGCTTTGTTTTGTTTTAAGTATTGTCGTAACTGAAGAGAGAAATACTGTATTCAGCTAGGGTCAAGTTTTCCTTCAGTACCACCTCATCAGCTACGCCTTGCGATCCTGTGCTGTCACCAGCTAGACAGAGATGATAGCTGCAGAGCTTTCCTGAGCAGGATGAGAACATTGCAGTAATGAAGCACTTCCAAAATCATAGTGAAGCGATCTGTAAATTCCGCATGCCCCAGCTCCACTTAATTTTCCACTGCATTAACATTGGCAGGATAATATCTGCTTTCGGTCATTGGAGGTTAACATTGTAAGTAGCATAATTTTTTTTTTTTCTTTTGCTTGGAAGTCTTATCCACGCTGCCATTTTTGTTGTATACCACCATTGGGAGGGGCAGAAAGTGTATTCCTGGGCAACAGGGAAATTGAGTTCCCCCAGTCACACTTGAGAAGACTTCTGAACTGCGAGGAGAATGGACCGGAAGGACAAAGAGGTCTTTCCTTTCTATAATATTTTTAAAGCAAAACACACACATGCTTCCACTCAAAACAATACTAAGTTCAAGTTAGATCAGGTTGCTCAGGGCCTTGTGGCCTTTCAGTGGACTCTCTCCAGTTTGTCAATGACTGTCTTATTCTAGAGGACCCATAACTGGATACAGTTTTATAGGTGTGGCCTCACAAGTGCCATGTAGAGTGAAATAATCACTTCCCTTGACCTGCTGACTATGTTCTTGCTAATGTTGTCCAGATTGTAGTTGGTCATCATTAGTACATTCCTCAAGGGCATGCTGCTGACTCTCATTCAAACTATTTAACCAATCTGTGTTTCTAAAATAGTCTCAGATCAGGGATTTGAAATCAAGTTTCATTTGCACTTCTCTCATTTAAGTGTATCTCTGATATTTCAGCAAGCCCTCTCTTAGGAATATTTTGCTGTGAAGTAACTCTCGTGGGAACCTCAGGCAGGGACTCAGGTGCATAATCGCACTCTTCGGTAGTGAGCTCCAGTGGAGGAGCTCACTTTTTCTGCTTCTTTCCTTTCTTCTGGAGTAGCTGGAAAGCCTACAGTCTGCTCCACTTCATCTATGTCTTTCAGTGGTGTCGTAGTTTGGGCCAGATTGGCCCAATCTGTTGGAACGATAGATGCTCTCTCTCTCTTGCTCCGCTCCTGAAGGGAGGCAGGACAGAGAGAGAAAAAGAGAGACTTAAGAGTTTAGAAGGAACTAAACTACTTTAATGAAATATTAATAATAAAATAATAAAAAGAAAATAATGAAATATATACAAAACTGTATCAAGCTTCCAGGATGACGATCACGTCACCAGCAGGCACTGGGGAAGTCCCAGACTGGACTCACTGATGGACGGGAACTGGATTCTGGATCTGGATTCAGGATCAGGATCAAAGGCAGACACAGAGACAGAGTCCTCCCAGGACGCCGGCCATTGAGGAAAGAGAGCTGACCCTTTGATCCCTCAGCTTTTATACTGAGCATGAGGCAGATGACTGTTGGTCAGTTTTGGGTCACCTGTCCTGTCCTCTCCTCCCCGCAGGTGTGACCCCTCTACGCTTTTCCACTTCCGACTCCAACGGGGCAAGTAACAAAGTTGACTGGCCTTGGCTGTTATAGCAATAAGTATGAGCAAGAGCCTCTCTGCATCCCATTCCTTGGCATCAGCTATAAACATGGGTCTTACCACTCTGAGAGTGAACAGTTTTCTGCACAACATGCTGTTAATTTCAGCAGTTAGAAGAGGCCTAGCTAAAAAGTAAAGTTACTGAACAAAATTGGTCCTGTTTTACCTCAAACCGGGACAAGTGATCTTAAAATGCTGGATTCCAAAATGGATGAAGGTTAAGAGACTCTGTACTCCTAATAATGTGTTTTACTTTGCTGTGGAATGCGTTTTGATACTTCATGAGTTTCACCCTCAAGAAACACATACAGATATGTTTGCTTTTATGTGAAACTCTTTTCACTTCCTCTGAAGATGTTGCTTTGGGAAATGATAATGCTAACACAACCTTTTTGCCTAAAGTCCTTAGTGCCTCTTGTGTAATATGGAGAACTGGGGGCTGCATTGGCAGATACTTTTATTGTAAGAATGGAGGATGTTTGCTGTACTGTGTGTTGTTTGGTTGGTTTGTTTGTTTTGCTTTTAAAATGGGAATACCCTCAACTGTCCACTCTCCTACCGTACTGCAACACAGGCAGGGGCATGGCATTCCTGGGCTTAATGTGCTGCTTCTCTCAATATTATGTAAATGTAATCTTGTAAGACTAAATCATAGAATCTTAGAATGATTATGGTTGGAAGAGACCTTCGAGATCATCAAATCCAACCATTAACCCTGCACTGTCAAGATACTACTAAACCATGTCCCTTAGCACCTCGTCTACCCATCCCTCCAGGGATGGTGACTCCACCACTTCCCTAGGCAGCCTGTTCCAATGTTTGATAACCCTTTCAGTGAAAAATTTTTTCCAATATCCAATCTAAAGCTTCCATGGCGCAACTTGAGGGAGTTTCCTCTTGTCCTATTGCTTGTTACTTGTGAGAAGAGGCCGACCCCCACCTCTCTATGACCTCCTTTCGGGTAGTTCTAGAGAGCGATAAAATCTCTTAAAATTTCCTTTACTGGTAGCTTGCCATCTCCACTTTGGGAGTCCTGTATTCTTTGGAAGGTACGCTTTATCAGGGAGATACAATCCACAAAATAGCGTGTGGTCCTAATTCCCCGAGATAAAAGTTATAACTGGAATGTCAGCTTCTTGTTAGATCAGCTCAGTTCATAAGTGAGCAAGGTGAGGAAAGGGAGTGTCTCAGAAACTCTAAGACTGCCTTTATTTGTGCAATGTCTGTTAAATATTAGATATAGGCAGTATTTCTTCAAAGGAAGAGTGGCTGCAGTCTTGTGAAGACAAGGCAAGTTGAGTACAAAGAGATAAAAGGTGAACATTAGGCCACTCCAAAGATAACCGAGGCAATATACTGTTTCATCCAAAAAGAATATATGCATTTTCCAGCAGACAGAATCAGTCTCTCCAAGGAGATGAAAAAATTATTCCCTAAAAAAAAAGTTGTTTGCACTGCCAGCTACCCTAGCTAGCTTTTATCCCACTAAATTTCAAATCAAATGAAATTGTAGGGCAACATACAGGTGGATTACAGGATATGGAAGATTAAATTCATATCTGATAGCCTAGTTATCTTTTCTTCTGCAGCTATTTCTTGTGCAGATAAGTTTCCTAGATCTCTGTATTAACGAAGATGTGAAGACTAGCTCTGATGCACCTTTGAGCAACCTTGATCTTGTCTTTATTCACAAACAAATGTCTATTTTGTATATAGTTTGGGCCATCATGTATCCCTTCCTCAGAAAAGCTACTGCATGTTTAACCTCCCTTGGCACGAAGGGAAACAAAGGTAATCGCATGTACTTCAGCTGGGCTGCCCCAGATGTACACAGTGCCTGTCTGCATGATGTGAGGCTGTAGCTGTAGTGATAATACTTCGATCTTCCTGAGGAGGAATGGCTTACGTGGAGCCGGTGTATTCTTCAGTGTCGTCTTTAAACAATACACCTAGATGGTTTCAGCAAAAGAACAAAATGAAACATTGTCTCTTATTTCCAGGTTAGAGTGGAATCGATTCTCAAGTGAAGGATTCAACCTGCACGTTAAAACCAGTTTACAGCAGAGATCAGTAAATTTCGCACACCGTGGCAGTGATAACCATCAAAGCTGCTATGCTCAGAAGTTAAATGACCATCTCATTTCAGTTGCTGTTTAGTAAATAATTTTAGCTTCTCCTAGAGACAGTAAAACACTGAGGGAAAGAACTTTCTCTCTTCAGAAAGGAACACAAAACACCTTTCAACTTCTTTAACATATTCAAGAAAGGCTTAAAAGTTGCCATGACCTTTTGCTTATCCTAGATTTTTCACCTTAAGGAAATAAAATTATTTAATCTTTTATTTATTTTCAAGGATTGTTCCCTGTAAACAGTGAGTAATAGTAAATCTCAATTTATGCTCCTCTCTTAACATAAGGATAGCAGAAAAAATT
This sequence comes from Burhinus oedicnemus, assembly GCA_008921705.1. Taxonomy (NCBI): domain Eukaryota; kingdom Metazoa; phylum Chordata; class Aves; order Charadriiformes; family Burhinidae; genus Burhinus; species Burhinus oedicnemus. The sequence continues at coordinate 514,960 of VFFE01007232.1, read as the reverse complement.
TGCAAATACTTGGCTATGAAGAATTTTAGACACGTGACTAGGTAGTACACTTGCTGGCTGAAGGCTCTATCTGCTTTTTAATGAATAAGGAATATTACTCCAATGACTAGATGGTTTCCTCTGAGACCTCAATGTTTACAGATAATGCATCTTCAGACAAGTAGGAGCTGGGGCTGTAAGAGTCGCGCAGGTGGGTGTACCATGGCTATTACCTTGGCCATGGCCATTGATTGAGCAGGAGGTCAGAAGAGGTAAGGGTAAAGATACTGCAATAAATAGCTGATTGAGTTAGCGGGGGGATGAGTAACAAGAACTGAACATTGATATTAGGAATTTGGAATCCCATTTCCGGGTTAGTCCTGCCTTTGCTTGAGTGTCAGATTTAACTGATGCATACAGCTTAAAATTGTGTCAGAAAGGTACTGTGGACAATCCTTGAGGAAGGACGATAATTTAGGCTTTAGAATAATTGATGTTTTCTTTTGCTTTTCTGTATAATCTGGAAAAAAATAAATGGTTCCTGATACCTTACCTCGACTGATCTGACGAATATAAGCACTAATGCACCTTGAACTCTGTCTGCATTATTACAATATTACACCTGCTGCTATTGGAGTTGGGGTGGGCTGGCTGCACAAACACTTATCCTGCCTTTCACTCAGTCCTCTAGATGTGTAATACTTGGAGGCTGTCTAACACAAGTCAAATCCTTCAATCTGAAGGGAGCAGCTCTGTTTCCTACAGAAACAAAAAAATTCTGATTTTGACAGAATTGCCTGTGGCAGTTGTTTTCAGAAGCAGTGGAGAAAGTCATAAAGCTGATTGCATGATCCTTCTTGTCAAGAATTCTTATGATAAATAAAAAGAACATGCCACTTTATCAAACCAGGATTTTCCAAAAGCCACTGGGAACAGCTACATAGACAAAAATCCCAACCAAACAAAAAACCAACTCCCATTAAAATCAATGAGATTTCATCCATATTATTGTTATTTTTTACATCTAGCATTTCTGAAGTATTAGATTTTAGTCTCACTTTCTGCAATAAGATCTGACAAGACTCATTTTTAATCTAAATGAAAATACATCTAGATAAAAATATAAAAATGTGATTTGTATTTCATATTTCATTTACTCAGACCATTTACAACATGAGGAAGTTAGTGTCATCTATCCATCTATAAAGGCAGATGGAATTACTATTAGGCGTTTGGTGTGTCTAATAACAGGTTTAATTTAATGGTATACATCTGGGTAGAAATTCACATTATGAAACCTTAAATCCAGATGATCATGCAAGGCTGTAGTGTTGCCAGCCACCACCTGATGAACGATAATTGCAGATCTTTGGATTTTTCAAAGAATTCAAAAGCTGCTACATTTGTCTGAAAGTCAGAAAAGTAATGGGAGCTCAGCTCTTAAAGGTCTCTCAACTTTTTTTTTTTTTTAAATATCAGCTCAAGCCTCTGCATTCTTAACATAATGATGCCAAAGGAAGCCTGTGCTCAACTTTTTTTTTTTTTTCCTCAGTTGGGAATTCCAAAATGAACATTATTCACATTTATCTTCATAAGAAAAACACATGGCAAAGACTGCCCAGACCTACCTGCTGAAAGTGATGGCAACAGACTGCTTGGGGAAGAAAGTTACTTTCCGGGTGTCAGCTTATTGCAGGAGATAAAGATCTTCAGGGGCTTCGAGCAGGGTTAGGGAGAGAGTGCCATTCCAACCCTTGCAGAGGGCTCAGGTTTATTGCACACTGCATACCATATGTTTAATTAGGCTGTTTACTTCTGTAGGTGACAATCCCTATAGCAAAGCAGCCAAGTGACTGCTACTCACAAATTAAGCACTGTATATAATATAGGTGCCATAACGTGCAGAAGTGTATTAGATGCAGCATACTTGATACTTGTTGGTTTTCACTAACTTGCAATACTGGAGGGATGTGGAGAAAAAACACTTTCAAATTCCTGAATAAAATGTAAAGCACAGATAATGAATTCTGAGAACCTTTCAGTGTATTGGTTTGGGGTTTTTTTTGACACAAGTAATGTAAACTATTTGCAACAACTATTTTCTGTTCCAAGCTTAGGAGTTATGTAGTCTGCCTGTCACAATGCAGCAAGTAAATGCACAGCTGATATGTAAGTGCTGCAGTAAGAACCTGGTTTTTTTATTCTCAAGTTGCATGTATGCGGAGTTGTGCAAATCAAATCCAGACTTCAGTTTCACAAGATAACATGTCACACGTGAGTGACCTTGAAAGCAGAGCTGGCATAGGTGTCTATGTACTCTGATGTCTATCACAAAGATCCAGGTTACTATGAAATCTCAGCAAAGGCCCCCACAAAATGGGTTAAGAGTGTTTTAAATTAAACTTAAAATCCTCTAATTGAAAGGAACCACCGTTTACTTCAGCTGGAAGGCTGTACTAGGCTTGGTGGTGAATTTTTTTAGTTTCCTCATGTTCCCATGCTTTGCTTCTGCTGTTGAGAACCTGACCTGTGCCCAGGCAATCCTCCCATGCCCACGGGCAGGGCAAGAACGGTGTCCTGGGACAGGGCAACTGTATGAAGTGTAAGGATGGGAAATTTGTCTACAAATGGTGTCATTAAGAGAAAGAAAAGCTCTGGGGAGGTGTTACAGGGAAGAACTACGGCAATAACATTTCCTGGGTTGCTGGTGGGTCCTGCAGGCAGAGACCCACTGCGATGTGCGCAGTCCATGCTGGAAGCACAATGGCAGTCAGAGGAGTGATTAGGCTGGCACTTAAAATCAGTATTTTCCTTTTAATATTTGATGATATATAAGGCTAGTGAGAGCTCTTCACAAACCTTCTAGGGTAATATAGTTGAAACTGGAGAATAGATGAACCTATTTGCTATTTTATGATTTCCTTTTCCATACGATGGCAGTGCATGAACACAGCAGGTAACGGGCTGCCTCTTCCTCCCTCACTCCTGGCCGCAGGGCAGTTGGAGGCAACGGGACAGCTTTCAGGAAGGCGAAGGAAGAAGCCTCCCTTCTTCAGTTTCAGCTTTCAAAAAGTGCTTGTTCAGAAACAGGGCTACAGATACTCGCCAAAAAATAAGTTAATTTTTGTAAAGCTTCCATTGATGTAGAAAGCGGAGCCAGGAAAGCTGGCTAAGTGTCAGCAAATCATGCACAGCATTCGGCTGGATGCAGCACAGAGATGCTGAGGTGACCGTTGCTTTGCAGACTGACGGCACTAGTATGTTCGGAAAGAGGTACGTGCAGTACAAAGTGAATCTGAACCTCAAATAAGCCAAAGTTTACAGAAGTGTCTGCACCTCTGCAAATGAGCAGTGCTAAAACTCAAGAAACAGGGAATATGTTTATAGAAGTGTATAAACTGTGGAAAAACACAAAGCAGCAATTTTTATTTACTTGTAGTTTATAAAATTGACCCCTCCCTACCTGGGTTTTCTGTTCCTTACACATCCTCTGCTCCCGGTTAAACATTGCCATCCAGACGAACCAGGGGTTTAGTTTGGAGTAACTGTCGTGAGTACCATGGGACTTCAACTCCTCCACATATTGTTGTTATAAAACTTTAAATGGTAAATCACTCCAATGATAAAGACTCTGTAAAAAGCCATATAATAAGCACAGCTTTCAATTATTTACCATACTACTAAAAAATCTTTTAAAATGTCACTGGAACTAGCTATAAAAGTTTGTGGTACTAATTTAATGATGTGATAAAATCTGTAATATATATTTTGGGTTGTAGAGGAAGAATTGAATATGAATAGATTTTGTGCAGGATATTTTTTAATGTCTGCTGGTCTTGGACCTGTAAATCTTGTACTGAATTATGAAAATCGGGACTTCAACACAGTGTTAACATTTATACTTTTTTATGTGGCAATCACTGTGAATATGGAGTTACGCTTTCACTGCAAAAGAAAATTCCTGCATCTTCAGTAGAAAATGATAATACTGAAAGTTAGAACTAGTTCCTGGGCTTCATTATTTCTACTTAAATTAGTGAAGTGGTTGCCCAAACCACAACACCTTCTTTTGTCCAATGACTTGGTAATGACACTGGACTTTCATCCAATGACTCAGAACTGAGTAAACATATCATAGTAACTACAGATTGCCTCCTTCTGTCTTCCAGACCCCATTATGATTTTCTGAAAAATGTTGGCACTAGGCTGTATCTCCTAAAAAGACTTGTTCCAGGATCTTTTTCTACCAGTGGCCCCTTAGCTAGAACCTGGGCATCGTGGTCTCCTGGGTTCTCTGGGGGGCCCATGGAGGTCTGTGGGTTTGAGGGAGCTATAAGGCACACAGAGCTCAGAGACATCTCGTTGTGCTGCCTCTGCCATGTACACCAGAGCGGACGACTGAGCACTTCACACACCAGCTCTGGCCACAGACCTGGACTGTGGTGGCTTTCCCAGCAGTTGGAGTTTGTTAGAGCTGACTTGCAGCATGACTGTACTGCAATGGAGCCTCAGAGATTCCTCCCTGAATGCAGAATTTTATAATTATTTCATAATCACCTAAAAATCTATTCTGAAATGTCTTTAGTAGTGTCCAAGGATTTATGTCCTGAACATTTCACAGGACAGTGGAGTGAAGATCTATCTTTTGGGTTACAAATTAGTATATAGCAAGACGATACAAGATTTCTTCATTTGCATCCAGTTGATCTACAACTTGTAGCATATTTATCTTGTAATATATGGTCACAATACAACTTTGAAAATAACTCATGCTAGCTGTGGTTGTGCCTCAAGATGCTGTGTAACTTAAAGGATAATTAGGGCTAAAATTTCGGTGGAAGATAAATAGTGCAATAATGTCACTTTGTACTTGTAGAGCAGCTTTCATCTTAGAGGCTTCCAGCTTGCTTAGAGAGCTATGCCCACAAATAAATATGACCATACCAGCAAATAAGGCAGTCAGGTTTGCAGTTGAAAAACTGTCTCTTTTTCTATAAATGGAAGACTTCATAGCACTGCTAAGGGGACTAATCTCCATTTTCTCATGTAAATACTTTGTTTAACGAATTATGATACATACTTAAAGCGGACATAATTATTAACCTTTGTAAATATCTACATATTTGCTTGCTGTCACAATGATACTTATTTCCTGCTACCTATTAACAAAAATAATGAGGTAGTTAATGAGTGACAGCATAGTCCATTAACTTCTGCTGAATCTTGTGCTCTGAGTCAGCTGGAAAGGGTTTTGTCTCAGCTGATTTTCTCTAAGCTAGATTCCCTCTGTAACTGAGGAAGGAGTAGGTAGTTCCAGGGTGCTAGTCAGTTCCTTAGGTAGGCGTTTGACGCAGATCAGATAACGTTGGAAATGTGCCAGTTTGATGCAACTGACCATAAAAAGAGTCAGTAGACAATCGGATGAGAAAGTCTAAACTGAATCCCACTTGTATAATCCTACTTCAATGTATCAATATACATAACTGTATGTTTTGAAAATCAATGGGCTACTACTGGGAGTACAAATTCTATGACTACTTTAAATACAGTGAACTCTACTCATGTGAGCAGTTCTGCAAGAGCAAATGTACTTCCTTACCCACCTTACTTATTTGCCTTGTGCATACATGAGCTTCTTGGCATGGTTTGATTGGTTCCAAACCCATGTTTCATGTGGCTCAGGATAGAAGGCAGAAGCATTTCATAGCACAGACCAGCGACCAGTCACTGAGAACAGGAACAGATCCTCAAGAGCTGTAGCCCACTCGTGTGTTTGGTGGTGGAAGACTTCTCTTGTTTTCATATACTGACAGGGACTGTGACTTGGTCTGTGACTGCACAGTTCCCAGACAGATACTTGTTTCTACTTGGCTGTACTTCTTGTATCACATTCATTCTTTTATGTCAAGGTCAGCCTTTTGGGACACACAGAAATATAATTTGCTTCTCATCCAATTCCCATACAGAAAATGAGAGAACCTACTCGTTGCACTTTGCCATGCCACTGTCTCTCGTGAGTGATAGAAAATATACAGGCAAATCAGAGAGACCTGGAGTTTTAGCCGGGGTCTGAACACTGCACACAGGATGAGAGCTAGCGGCAGGACTTTATTCCTGACTGTATTTGACATATAGAGCTGCCCATCCTCCACAGCTACTGCTCCTCACATCGTGCCTGTTTCTTGGGAACATTCCTGTTCAGACTTGTTCTGAGTGACTGGGGAGATGGGCTGCAAAGTAGGTTTTTATTTCAAAATATGAAGTGTTTATCCCTGGTCACATTTCAGAGCAGACAACAAGTGCAATGGAATTTCAGAGCGTGATGCCAATAAAATAGGCAGCAGGGCAGCAGATGAAAGCAAAGCTTTAGGCTCTATGTGGGTCTTCAAGTGGCTGTTTCCCAACACCTGGCAGTAAGGGAGCCCTCTCTGCCCCTTGGCAGTCAGCCATTTCATTAGTGGTATTTAAAGGTCTATTAAGTGCTCCACCCTTATCTGTGTGAGATACTGCTTTGAAAGCCCTGCTTCCTACATGATGAATTCTACAATTAATTTCTAATGTATTTATCAGTTAGTTTGCTTGGCTGCCCTGAAAAGGGGAAAATGCTGCTGCGAGCTCTTGTGTTTCTCATTGGTGCAAGAGCAGTTGCTTCTTGCTAATTTCCTTGTGGTGCTTTGACACTTTAAGGTGGTGGAACACTTAATATACAAGATATTTATTAAAAGCTGTCACTTTTTTATTTATAGATCTGCAAAGCAAGAAAAAAAATGGATTTCCTAGGGCAGATTAGAGATACTAAAGGCTTCTGGACTCTGGAGATTCCAGACAGCATTCATTGAGGTTAATGCTTGTTTTTCCTGCTCCTGTGACACTATCTGAGGTGCATTTGTCAGTGTAGCTCCACTGAAATCAGTGAAAGCCTGTTGATTTGCACTAAGTCCAAGTTAGTCCAGCAAGCAAGTTACCCTGATTTCAGTGTAACCAAAATGTGAAGTTACAATACCTGCACTACTAGTATTGAGCATCGATGTCAAAAGCAGCCAGTTCTTTTTAGAAGAGTTATTACAGTATTGATACTGATTCCTACTTCACTTAAAGTAATTGCTTTTAAATAACCCTTTGTCCTGTTTAGAAATAGTCTTGATTTTAACCAGATTTTGCTCAGAAAAATCAAAACAAAACAATAAACACTGTCCACTCAAATACCTCTTGGATGAGCTAAGTATTCACAAGTGTAACCAAACTGTATCAGAAACAAAATGTTTCGGTTTCCACTTTTACCAGTCAGCACTTTTGGAGAAAGCTCTAAAAGGGCTTAAAGGATGTGTCTTCATCTTAAAGGTTGCAAACATGTCTAAATGTACTCAGCATTACTGGTATATAGATGCTCCCCATCTTCCCCCCTCTTTTCCTACACCTTGGTTGCAGCTTTTCATTTACATTACCCAATAATGTGCCTGCAAAAATCTGGGCAGCAGGTTATCATGTAGCACCAGCTCCAGAGCAAAGCATGCTCCGTTCGGTGCTAATAGCAGCAAGAGCAGGATGAGCGGTGGGGTGCGCGACTGGGCCCCAAGCACGGCGATACACTCGCTGTGGGAAGAGCCTTATGGGGGACCCACCTGCTGCACTGCAGGGGATGCCCAGGACAGGACGTTCTTCTGGAGACCACATTGCTTCTCTTTTTCTGGCTGGCCACTGGCAAGTTTTCTCTTTTGTTTGTTTTAATTTTCTCCAGAGTAACTTTTACTGATAGATTTGATGTATGCTATGAATTATAGACTGTGCAAATAAATCTTTGTGCTTGTTAAGCTGTCTTAATATCCCTCGTGCAAAATATATTACTGCATAGATTACAGTTCACATCATCAAGAACTGGTGTGTGAGGCGTTAGACACAGAAACTAATGTCTACCATAGCTTTCAATTCTCCTTCTTCAGTTCTTTGACAGTATTACTTCTCAAGAGTTAGAGAATCAGTTTTATTATTCACTAACCCCCAATTTAAACTAGGCCTTTGCTCTATGACTATGCATTTCTGTAAGCTAGACAAAACCTTCACCGGAGATGGAACAAGATTCTAGGGAAGCAACTGCCCAACAGGAGACAAAGGCTGCCCCTGAATAGCATAATGAAAATTTGAAGAGGTTTTCATGTCAGAAACTCTGTGGTGCAATTGTCATTTGCAATAAATTGTAATAATCTCCTCCTTTATTTGTCATGAGCAAGAACGGATTTGCTCTTGGCCATAACTAAGACCTGGTTCAGCAAGTGACCTCCTTAATTTATTAATCATGTTTATTTATTTATTTATATCATGCACGATACATACCATATGAGATGAAATGACCAAAATAAATCCTCCACTCAATAGAAATATGCGTGATAACATATTGCAGAAAGAATATGTAGACACATTCCGGAAACAATAGATACATAGCCTTACAGTCCGGATGGCTTGCATATTATTTTAAAAAGTGCTCAGTTAACCAAGTTTCCCATTTAAATAAATGCTAGAGAGGGCAACCCCAGTATTATATACACTTCTCTCTCTTTCATTTCTCTATTACCTAAACGGTGGTTTAAATAGTGTAGCTATTGCAGATACCAAAGATACCATTTTATAACAGATACCATTTTATAACAAGAATGCAGCGAGTACTTGATTATACAGCGGGGAACTACAGCGAATCAGTCATGCAAAAAAGGCCTCTGAAGGTGAAAATACAATGGAATTATTTTCACTTTTCATCTTTAACCTTGGCAGAAGCTGTTGGCTTTGGAATCTTTTGAAGCGCCGTGAGAGAGTCCTCGTTAATTCTAGCCCCTAAATATTCAGAATACTGGGCAAGTAGAATGAAAAAGGAAAATGAACACAAAAGAACCCTAAAAGGGATTATAAACAGGTCACAGGCCAATTCCATCTTCACAAGAGCACCTCTAATAATGTGTCTAACGTGGAAGCTGAATAGGTTGATTAACGACTGTAGAACCGTTTCTTACTAAATCTGTGTCTAGATGAGCATTTATTTTAAACACTCTGGACTTATTTCTTACTTATATAAAGCCAATTTAGGACACTTTGGTCCTACTGCAGGTCATTTACATCCAATTTAAGTCTTTAGACTAGAGCAAGCCTCAAAGGAAAGCCTTTCAATAGGGAATAAAAAGAACTATATTTTAAATGAAAAAAATGGCTGTATTTCTGATGTGCACTCTATGTCAGAATGAAATTGCACGTGTGCAAAAAACTAAGCTGTGATTTGAAGGATGTTAGTAGAAAAACCAAAGTTAGGAAAATTTGTTCTTCCTTTTGGAAGTAAGTCGTTGGGAATGACATCCATTCATGCACTTAGTCTGTCTCTGTTCATACCTTGGTTTGAGCTCTGTTTAGATGATATTGTGCTTCAGAATTTAGGCTGGAATGTAAGTAGAGCTGGCTTCGTACTGGATGGCCTGGCATACATAGCGTAGAGGAATTCTTCCATCAGAAACGGTATAAATCAGATGAAGACTATATCTTCTCATAAGAGTATTCCCATACGGGGCTGGAATCTCTCCAGCTCTTAGCTCTTCAGTGCTGATTTGAGTGAAGAGAACAGGAGGAGGGCAAATGTATGGGCATATTATAGGACAAAGGAGTACTTGCAACACTACTGATTGTATTCAAGACAGAGAAAGGTTAATATTCCCTTAGCTCTTTCCGTGTAGACTCACAGTACGTGAAATAAGCCTTTTTCAGGCAGATCAAGGATAAAGGATGGCTACTGAAGTCAAGGATAGAGGATGGATACTGAAGTTCAAATGCAATTTCATACTGCGAATCTGGAAACATCTTAAATATAAAATTCGATTTTGACCTGGCTAGTTGTGGAATATGGTTATTCCTGTGTATGTGCTATAATATTCCTAAGCAGTCAAATACAAACAACCCAAATAAATATAACTATCCTCTCCACTGTAAATCATGCAAAACTGTACATGCCATCTGGTACAATGTGGTCAGCAGCTACAGGCTTTCATTTACTCCTATCACAATTATATACTACTGACTTTCACTCTTCAAATTCTCTTGAAGGTCAAAGATGTGAAACCTGAGCACATGTGAAATCTGAGATGCTGTTTGTAGTTAACGTTAAACATATTCTGAAGTAGGACATGTACTCTCTATTTTTAGCTGTAATCTTGGCTGAGTGGCAGAGTTAATGCACTGGTTGGAATTTGAATAATACATGAGACTTGTACTATGAGAACAATAATTTAGCTATAATCTGATGCATGAAGTAATGAGTGGTAATTTTCTCTTGAGATGCAGTAAGTCACTGTGTACCTTAGTAAACAAGTGTAAATGGTTTGGCAAGCACATGGTATTCATAATGGACTCATTAAGCCTCTTGTTGAAATCACAAGAGCGATGGCAAGGCTACACTTGTCCCAGTGTCTTGCAAAAGATTTGCAGTTGGAGAGAAGAATGAAATGTCCACCAGTAAATAAAATGTGTTTATTTCAGAAAGTAATTGAGAATATGTACTTTCTGGAAAAATAGTTCTCTAGACATAAAAACTGTTGTGTTTGCAACAGATTCATGTTTTACTAAAAATTGCTTGATTGCATAAATTGTCTTTGTTTCCCCTGGCTATTGGTCTTTCCCTCAGCAAAAGTAATGTTTTACCCATATTAATTTCTGATCGGTTGTCCTGACAAAAGAAAATTTAAAGCAAAATGTAATTTTACAATGGTTTACCTGCAAGATAGGCATTGAAAGAAGAACAGTGACAAACATTCCCTGTTTAACTGGCTAAACTCTAGTCTTGGGCTAAGGGTGTGGGTTCACCCCAAATCCGCAATCTACTTGTTTTCTGTGATGATCGCATCTGTGGAATGTGAATGAGGTCTGGGTACCTCAGGTGTCCTCTGGTCTTCCAATACCCCAACGTTTCTTATGTTTAGTGAAGGAATTAACAGTCAGAATTTTGTGGAGGTGTACAATATATCCATATAGAATCATAAACACAAGTCTTACAGCTCAGAATATGTATACAATAGTTACTTTGTATACCTCTGGCATAAGCTTCTCTCTAAACCAGAATTTCAAAGAAATTCAGCGTGTGTGATGGGTTTACTTTAAAGTGCAATCTAAACTCTTTTGAATCTCTAGTCTCAAATTCTCCGTTACTGCCAAATTCCTGATGCGTTCAAAGGTCTTGCTTTCTGTTTTCTATGCTTCAGGCACCAGTGTGCAAGGCACTGGTGGAATTCTCAGCCAGCTCTGAATCATCCCAAAGACAGAGAAAGAAGAGCCTAAAGATTTGTAAAGAAATTAATCTGTACAGTTAGGTCAATACATGCGGTTGTTGTTAAAATCCTCCTGAGGTGTAAGCATTGAGCTCAGCTTTTTTCATGGCTCATTTAATGTGCAATGATTGAGTAAAAGTGAAAACATCCTTTGCTGGGAGTGGAGAAAACAAGATACTACTCCGCTCATCTTAACTTTCAGGTAAGAGAGAAAAAGTGCTGTTTTCTCCCTAATTGTAAAAAATAACGTAAGTGCAACTGAAGTGTTAATTCAGTCAGGTCTATTGCTTCTGTTGCTATACCACTGACTGACTCTACACTTACCACCTCTTCTTTATGGCAGGTTGTCAAATATTTTTATTTTATTATATGCACATTGTTGCTCTGGAACTTGTAATAAAATGATAGAAATGTGAGTGTTAAATCTGAGTTTGATTGAAATGTAACTTCAAAATCTTTTGATTGAATTAAATAAATAGCAGAATGTGAAGTAATGTGACATTTTTATTTGACCCCAGAAAAAAAGCCCACCTCTTTTGTTTTTGCTTTTTAATGGAACAGTATAAAAGAGGGACAGTTCTAAATTTGTGCTAGAACACAGTCACAGCAGAATTTAGAAGTTAACTGCTTTCAGCATCCTTTTAGTGGATAGTCTTTTGTAAATGGCAAAGGGATAGTGTGGTATGTGATAAAGAATAGTCAGTGTTGAATTTGATTAACTATCTTGGTTAATGTTCCAGAACCTGTGGTCTGTGATGTAAATGAAGCTGTAATTGTGGCTTTCCTTGGTTGTATTACTCTGTTTTCCATATTGTTGGAATTTCTGCAATGGTTCTCTATGGTAGTGCCATAAGGACACTAGGAAGAATTGCAGATCACAGAAAACAAGTATGAAATTCAAGCAATGAAGGAAGCACTGTCAAGTCGGTTTTATTCATCATCTAAATAAACTTAGACTGAAATTTGGTAAAGGCAGGTTTATTTGAAGATCTAGCTCTCTTCCCTTGCAGCAGTGAAAGTGCAAACTGAAGTCTAAGCTGAAGTAAAGCAAGACAGTTCCATTGAAGTCAACAGAACGGTGCTAGCTGAGAAGTTATCCCCGCTGATGTGTGTGCATATGTGTGAGTGATTTTAATGAACACACTCAGGCATGGCTCTCTGAGACACTCCTGAGGTTGTATTTGGAGCCTGGGTTAGTGACCTTTGGAGTTTCAGTGAAGATGCTGGTTTCATCTCATGAAGTCCGTGCACATCTCCAAGGTGGTGATGGACTCCCCCACTGCCACCCAGGACTCTGAGAACACTCACGGGGCTGCCATGGGCTTAGCATGTCCTTTGGGCTGGTGTGTATATTTCAGGTCACTCTGCTAGGCGTTTGAGTTATTCCTCATTCCACCTTAGTGCAGGCTTGGGTCCATACATCTATCAGAACTGGAGATAAATTACTTAATTAAGAGTTGAGAGAAATAAGAATCTCATGGATTTGAGTAGTCTCATTAATAGGATAGAGGCAGAGGCAAGTCTGATCTTCCTAGGCTAGAGAGCTGGGCACTCTATGATGGGAAGCATTACTCCATATCTATTTTAACAGTAGGCTTTTAGTATTCTAATAGAATAGCATTTCCACAGGTAAGGAAATTATTTTAGACTCCTCTGAGATATTCTCCTCAAAACATGACAAAACCCCCCATTTATCTTCCTCTTTCTACTTCTTTTTCTTTCTTTGTTTTTCTTCTTCTTTTCTCTAGGGTGGAGAACAAAGGCATTTTGAAAGATATCGCCTTCATGTTTTCACCAAAATCAAAATTAAGGGGAAAAAATTGAGTAAAAGATTTTTGCTCAGTTCAAAGTGGGATGGAAAGGACCAAGGGCTGCCTGGAGCAGGAGCAGAGTAGATTTTATGCAGGTGAAAAAGTGAAGCCAAAGTTTGGTACTTTCTGTTCTCTAGAGCTATGATGAGAGAAACCTCATATTGAGACTTCATTTGAAGAGGCTGATTACTTCCAAAGCCTTGGCTTCTCTATGAATTCATTAAGTGATATTTTCACAATTTGAAAAGTTCAGAAAAATTACTACTAATCAACAAATTAATCTGTTATGAATTATTCAGTTAGCTCAAGTGATATGGATTGTGTTCCCCATGTGCTGGAAGGAGCCTGCGGGGGGTGGGGGGAAGCCCATAAAAGCCAGAAAACAGGAAAGACCATTTCCTGCCTGGCTTAAACCCTGAGATGAGATGTGTCCTTGGCAAAGCAAGCACCTGTCCAAATCTCAAAGTGGGAATGAGACATGAAAACAAAATAAAGCTTGCCTCTGAGTTGGTCTGTATCCACTGAGAGTTGCAAAGCCCTACTTATCTTGGTTTTAATTCCTTTGAAGTTGTCTTTACTTTGTTTTTTTTGGTTTTTAAGTGCCAACGCTCAAGAACTGTTTCTATGTCCTCCCAGACATCTTGTTTCCCAGAATATAGTTTCTTATCTTTGACAAATACACCATGTTCAGCTCATAGAAACTGAGCAAAACAAAACAAGTCTATCAGCTTTAAAATACTTGTATGGAAACAACAAAATCTTCTTATCTGTAAGATTTCTTCAGTTTTTACTTGTAGTTTTAGATCTTTTCTTTATTAAAGAGTTTTCTTTCACATAGTGACACAACCAAACTGCAATCAAGGAACTACCAGAGGGGAAAAAAATATTGCGGATAAGGAAATACCGCAGCTGTGTCACAGAAGGAGTTACTTCTACTGCAGTGTTTTGCCTAGCTTAAAAATTCAAGGTAGTGTTAAGTCAGAACATACATCTTGGCAAACTTCAGCTGTGCTTGTCCCAGAACAGCTGGACAGACCTGCCAAGAGGAAAGCCTGCTGCCGAAGCACCTTGGAGATGACGAGAGTAAAGCCCTGCTCCCAGCTGGGCGGCAGTTCAGTCCTGTTGGATGCGTGATGTCAGAGGGATAGCGAGAGCAGGGCAAGGTCTGAGTCTGCACAGGGTGATGTGAAGCTCAAGGATGCAGGAAGAAAAGCTGTAAAGGAATATACAGGCAAAAAACCTGGGAAGAAGGAGAGACGGAAAGGGTATGGTGAGGCAGAGAGAAGGAAGCATTTAGAAACCAAGGACAGTGTGTCAAAGGAAGTCCCAGAAACGAAGATCAGAGAAAGGAGAATAATGAAGCCAGAAGGCTCCAAGGCTTACTTGTTCAATGTACAGAGCAGCACAGATCCCGTGCTGAGCTTGCTCAGCGGAAGCACAACATGAAAGAACAGAAAATAACCAAAGGAAACTGTTTATGGCCTAACTTTATGATCAACAACATAGAGAACATCCGTAAGTATAGCTCAGTGTGGCTTAAGGCACAATACTTCTTTATGCAGATCCATAACAAATTTTAAACAGCTCTACTACGTGTCAGATAAACAGCTTTTAAAATAAGCTCTACTATGTGTCAGATTCCCAATCCTGGACAGTTTTGGCCCAGGAGTAGATCAGTGCTGTGAAGTCCATACTTGTATTACCAGGGTAGAACCTGAACAAGAGTTTTGCAGTGTCGATATAACCACATCTACACCTATACTACATTCACTCTGTTCCTTTTTGTTACAAGACAGTGCTGATGGAGATCAGACCATTTTTAATCACTCCACAGGAACAAAGTTTTGTTTGACCATGCAAAGGTAGTTAAGTATAATTTATCCCTAGTGCAACTATATGTATTCACCTGAGTTACACAGAGGAGAAGCTGGTGTGCAGTATTTATAATAGAAGCAATTAGCACTGAAACACAAATGTTTATAGCAGACTTCACTGTGGCTCATTTTTAATTATTTTACGACTTATGTACCAGTTTAATTATATAGCGGAGATTAAGCTGTATAAAAGTGACATTGTTATGATACAATCACTTGAGATTCTGGCTTTTATAGCTTACAGGACCAAACATATCTTTGGCGAGCTCCTGTTGTCGTTAGAGCTGAGAATGTTTAGTGTTTTCTAGGAGCATCTTGGCTTTTTATAGGAATTACCCAGTACTGGTTGTCTTAGAAAAGAACATGATGACGACATAAGGATAAAACCTGACACAACATGTTCCTTGAATCTAAGGGATTCCTTTTACATCTATCTAGCTCTATATAAGTTTCAAGCAAACAAGTTGATGTGTTTTGTTCCCCTGCCCTCCTCCCCAGTTGCACTATCTTCGTACTGCAATCTAAACAGAACCTTTTAGGATTCCCCATTAACCCCCCGCTACCTACTGCATCCAGCTGCTCTGTGCACCAGTTAAGAACATGTGCATCTGAACAGAGGTCAAGAGTTGAGAGATATCAAAGAATGAATCCATGAAGCTAAGAAAAAAGCTATTTTTCTAGTCAAACGGTTTCACTGGAAAAGATACCTTAGCTTTATTATGTCTACATAATCAGTTCCTAGAAAGAGTAAGGAAGAACTGAAAAAATTTATGTCATCTTTCTGATGTACAGTTCACTGCAGGGCAACCTCAGTGATCTGTATGTCTTTCTTATGAGAGGGACTTTGAATGTCTAAGATAGAGTTAATAGGTAATATGCTAGATTTAATTAGTGTTCTACTTAAGTGAAGAGTATTACTGAGCAGATTTAGAAAAGCTGGGGTTTTATCATCGATTTGCTAGACTGTCATGGAGCAAGATTTCCTCTGGGACTGAGTAAATTAGCAACGTGCTATCAAAGCTCGTGGAGCTGAGTGAGTCTACTGCTGCTGAGCTTTCTGTCGACCATTCTCTCTGAACTTCTGAGCTAAACAATGGTTACTGGTAATTTCTCCTTGTCCTATCCAAAGCAAGAATGCATCTATTGGTTTATGTTTTAAGACCTGTTTCTATCTGCCTTGATGCTGAGTCTTCAGCCCTGTTGGAATGGATATCTTGACCCCACTCCCCCACTGCAGTGGCCTGTTGGGACCTGTTGGATCTTATACTGGGGTGGGAGCAGTGACCTGAACTGAGCAGCACAGCACTTGCATGGACACACCAGGGCAGCCAGTACAGCTACATCTGCATTTTGCTGCTTGTTCCTGGAGTGTTTCCTGAGGCATGTGATCCCTTTAGTGGGACTTAGGTGAAGCTGGCTGGGCAGTCATTGACGCACAGTGAGACAAGGCCAGGAAAGGTTCCTTCCTCTCCTGGGAAGAGAGCAGCAACTGCTGAAGAGAAGTACCTGCATACAGCTGACGGCTTCTCTGGTGCTGCATATCAGGGACACAGGCTTGTGAGAGGTGAAAGGAATGAGGCTTTCCAACTCTTGTCTCTTCCATTGGAACAATGAATTAAGTCTATAGAGTACAATTAAGAAGAGCTTGCGTCCTGCATCCAAATAGCAGCACCCACCCCTCTTGTGTGTGAAAACATGGAGACTCTCAAGAGGCTTCCAACCATTTAAGTTACTTATCCTCTTTCTCTACCTGGGAGAGATCTTCTTATCTTTTTGCCTTTGCCCTTTCCGTAGTCTATTGCCAGTGAGGTTTATTTAACAAAACTATTGTCAAATATGCATATCTATTAGTTGCCACATCATGTTAAGTCTCAGCTGGTCTGTTTTCCTCTGTCAAACTTAATTACAGCCCAGGAGACAATGTAACATGATACAAGTGACAAAAATTAACAGGACATGTCACAACAAAATGTGTCAGCCTGGAATATCCAGAATGCAGTTGCCCAAGCAAAGAAGTGATCCCACCTGTCCCCCAGCTCCTCTCTCAGCTTCCTCTCCTACACAGATGAGTTCACAGTTCTCAGCTTGACTCACAACACGTCGAAAAAATTACAGTTTTCTTTCCTGATTGCCTGTCAAATCAGAAGTCACGTCCTGTATATCATTTACTAAATGTCCTTTTTTTTTTGTATATTATTGTTCTATAGGGCAATTCCTGCAGCCTTGTTTACAACGGGCTTATTTCTAACTCCTCCTAGTTCCTGTCTAGCTTATAGCTCCCTATATAAAACCATCTTCTTCAGTCAGACATCACATCTGCTCTCCTTGTTCTTGACCAGCATTAAGGAAATGCCCACCACTGTTACGTTCCTTTGGGCTTTATTCTTCTTGTTCATCTAGTAAATAATTTAGATTCTGAAGAGATAACAAAATTAGTAGCTTGGTTTTGGTTATTCTGCAAAAGCTACAGTCTTAGGCTGAAGGTTACAGCCATGTCCTTACTAAGCAGTACAGTCAGAGTAGATGTTGGGACTAGTATGAGAAATTCTCTGCTAAATATATTTGAGAGAGAGAAAGATTTTCTTTAATCATGTTAATGATGTCCTCATGATCAAGAAATATGTGAAACAGGCAGTTTCTCCAATAATGATTCTCTCCCTGAGATAAGTCACTTCTAGACTTATTTTGAAAACTCGCATTGTTGAGTGAACACCAATTCAATTTCTTATACTGGTCATCCTCCACTGAAATTTTGTTTTGATTATGAGATGCCATATTTCAGAATGACTTCAGGAACTTGCATTTATTTGACTAAATGTCATGGAAAGGCAACAGCTGAAGAACTGTAATATGGAAGGGACATGACATGTATGAGTGATCATACTTATGAATTAACTCCTTTTCCCTGTTAACAGAAAACTCATGAATCAAAATGAATTGATTCCTGTCTCACATTTTGCTTTTTCTCTACACCCCCCGCGCCCCCCCCCCCCTTCAATACAGAAGAAAAGAATTTGGCTTTGTGAACTGATTGCTTTATTGATTTACTACTGAAGCTGCTGAAGCTGCTATCTTGTTAGCATTGCTTTTTAGGTAGCAAAAATAAAGAGGTATAATTAAATCTAGATACTGCATTGCCAAACTTATGCAGCCATTGAGCCTAGCTATATCTATACACTGCCTCTTTGTATAATATACTGTTTTGGCTTTGGAAAGACAGAAGGCCAGGTTGTTGCATTACTTTGCTCTTCTAAATAATTGATTCAAGCAAGCGATACGGTGGAAAGTACAACTAATGTATTTGCCTTAAAACTGTTGACCTGAACTAGCTGATCTTGATTTTCTTTAATTTAAAACTGAACTTCAGAAATTCTCAGGTAAGTATTTTTAAAGTTATAAGATGGAGATCTAGAAAAACGCAGATAAGAAAAGGTAATTGTGAATAACAGTAGATAACAGACTATTGTTTTGACCTGGACATTTAAAAAAAAAAAAAAAAGGAACCATCTGGAGTGGGCTCAGTGAACCCCAGGGACATTTCTGTCTGCAAGGACGGAGTGTGTGTCTGTGCACAACTCATAAGCACACTTCAATGGAACATTTTGAGACCAGAACTGCAGTTAATAATTTTGACTGCTGGAGCCTGGAAGTCAAGGTAAGAGAAATAAGAAACAAATAAGAAAAAATGAACAAACACATTAATAAAGCCAAAACAATAATCTGAAAAAGATATTCTTAAGCTCCACCATGACTTTTTCAGGCTTCTAGAGGGAAAGGAGCAAGGCATGTCTGTGTTTTGGCACTTAGGTTCTGGCTGAAAATGAAGTTGTGCTTCAGATCTGCTTGATTTACTCAGATGTTTCATTTCCAGAGTCCACAGCTGAGCCATAATTGCCACAAAGATTATTCTCTTCTGTTTCAGGTAGCTTCTCCTCTCCTGGAGGAATATATACATTTTTCAAGAGGGAAAACTTCTCGTCCCACAGGGCTTCCGCTACATCACACAGAGCTCCTTTTTCCTTTCGAACTTTCCAGTCATTCTCCCTGAAAGCTATAGATTCTTCCCAGAGAATCAGTTTGCTGTTTGAGATGGCCAGCTCTTCCTCCCAGAAGATCTTGTCCTTCTTCAAGAAAGCCATATAGTCCTTCCAGAAAGCCTTGTTCTTTCCCTGCAGAGCTTTAATCTTTCCCTGCAGGATTTTGTTCTTCTCATACATGGCTTTATTCTTTTCTTGGATATCTTGACTCTGTTTTAGGAAAGCCCTGACTGCATCCTGACCAGCCTTATTCCTTTCTTCAAGAACCTTGATCTCCTCCTTAGCAGCCTTCATTTTCTTCCAAAATTCTTCAAGCTTTTCCTGAATGATACCAGCTTGTTCCTGGAAAACTTTTTTTTGCATATGGAAGTCCCTAATCTTCTGTAGGAAGCTGTTGCTTTCTTCTAAAATGTTCTTGATCTCTTCCATGTAAGTTTCGTTCTTTTCCTGGAAGATCTTTGTTTCCTTCCATAAGGCTTTGGTCTCCTCCTGAAAGGCTTTGATCTCTTCATGGAAACTCTTATTTGCTTTGCAGAAGGCTTTCGTTTCCTTCTTGAAGTCCCTTTTCTCTTCTTTCAAAATCCTGCAAAGATGCTTCTTCTGGAAGTTGGGTAAGTTTGCCTGGAAGTTCTTATTCTGTGTCTTTGAATAGTAGAAAGCAGGTATTTTACTACTTTGTTTTATTTGCTCCATCCTTTGATTAGGTTTTTGCTTTCTTTCATTTGGTTTATAACTGACACTATAGAAACTGGATGCTTGGATCTGACAGGGTGAAGTGATGAAGTCTTCAAGTACAAATGCACTGTTATGCAGGGTGCTGGCTGCTTCTCCCAGTGAAACAGGGAAGGTGTTTGTGCAAAGACACTGTTAGGATCCCTAAAACAAACTCAAAGAATACAAAAGCATGTAGCATTAGCTATAAATTCCATGAACTGTAATTAAACTATGTTACATTAAGAAATTCTAATCAGGTCATTCCATAAATGTGGTATGAGTCAGGTTATTAAAAATTAATGGGGAATAATTTTCCGAAGTGACAAATTATTTGGGTACCTCTATTTTCAGAATCGAATGTGATGTCCTTAAAAGGAGCTTGTCATACAGTGTGGCATTCATAGTCACCAGTCACAATCATTTTGGGATCACTGTATTATCTTATCACCAACTCCTTACCGAATAGCTTAGAACTGTGCTGCTGTTTGCATTGTCAAATTTGTTCAGTGGTTACTGGCCACTGTGTGCCTTAATTTTAAAGGAAATTATAACTATCACAAATACTTGTTCTCTACACCTGTACTTCTAGTTTAGTATTACCATGAGTGTAACACAAGGGGAAGAACAGTCTTTGTCCTATAAATTATGCTTTGTGAGGAGATGTGAATTCTTTGCACAGGTGTTTAAATGTGCTTTGTCATTTTTGATCATTCTTTCAGGAACAATTTTGTATCTTTTCTGCTTTAGACTTAATTTTGTAAGGTTTATGAGTTAATGATTCCATGAAATACACTTAACTCTTGCAGCTAATGACCTTTTTTCACCCCATAGACTGCTTCTCTAAGCATATGTGAGTGCATGTGTTTGTGGATATACAAAGCAATTCTTGTTTGTTATAGTAGTATGGTAATTAATGGTAATACAAAGGTGCAATCCCATGTAATTTACACTTAAGCTACTTTTTATTCTGTGTTGTTTGGAAAGTGGAGTTAACAGATCCAGTAATATTATATTGTTTGCAAGAGATAAGAAGAAACAACTCATTAAGTAATGTATAACATAGTGGCTGTGAGGAAAATCTGGCTTTGCTAGCGAGCAGTGAACATCTCAGATACATCCATGAGCTCTGCTTCTGGGAAGAGAGCGTGAACGCCAGGCAGATTCAGTACTGAAGTCTGTTTGGCCCACAAAGATTTCAGGGTACACTTTCCTGAGAACATGTGTCATGAGACCTTTCTCCAAAACACCTTTCCCAGAATGGATGAAGTAGTTAGCAGGTTCCTTTTTGCACTCAGTATCTCTCAGTACCTTGTGATGTTACGTTTCAATAGTTAGTTTTAAAAACATATTAGATACTTTGGATTCCTTCTTTTTTGTGGACTAATTTGCTTACTGTTTTTATCTATAAATCCAACCTTCAATATTAAATTATGAGTAAATCTTTTCTGTTGTAACTAACCTGCTTCTTTTCTGTCACGCTGAGGACTCGTGTTGCCTTTGTTAGCAGAGCTTGCATCCTACAGGGGAGGAGCTTGGAAACCTTCGCAGCCAGTTCTAGAATGCAGAGTAGCTTGTTAATCATTCCTAGTTGTGAGGTCATACCGTACGGGTTTCAATTCCTATCTGTTGGCCCTAACCACCTCTCGGGGCTGGATCCAACATGTCCGAAGGCAAACGCATCACGAAATAGGAGTATTCGAACCTAAAGACAGAGCTTGGAAGTTGCGGTCTTTATCACAGTTTCCCATTCAGAAAATCAAAGGTCGACTCTTAAACTAATTCAATATTAACCAAAACATGTGTTCCTTCATGACTTACATCAGTTTAAAACTGAATTTCTTTCTAAAGGGAGACTTTGTTTCAACACCAGTTACTGAGTTGCTGAAGAAGTTTACCAAATGATATTCCTTGGGCTGTGTTATGCAGGAGGAAAAGCTCTTACTACATGATTGGGTCATGTCTAACTAAAATTTCTTATGTTGGTTGTTCTCAGTTATTGTGTTTGTTGGTTTTTTTGTTTTCCTTTGTCATTTTGATTGTCCACAGTGCTAAATGAGGATTTTTTTTTAATGCTTTTATTTTGGTGTAGAAGTGAACAAAACTGTCCTTTCATTACAATAAATTAATTCCCTGTATTTTATTTTCTAGCTGTCTTAAGCAGTTTTTAAGTCTTAACATTTTCTGTGTTTATGTACTATTGACCCATTCTTGGGTTTTCCTGCATAATTTTTGTATCTTCTTCATGTCTAGATAAATTGACTGTACTGTTCAGAAACTTTGAACCAGAAATGCATAGTGGAACAAAACTAATCAGGCAAATTGGTAAGTGAACTAAAACTGGAATTAAAACCAGAAAAACATGAATATCCAGTCAGAGGTTTAAGTTCAAGCCCCCTCCTGAGTTGACACTGTTTTTTGTGAAGTACTCTATGTTTCGTGATTAAAGAATAATCCCACAGAACAGCTACCAGTGAACACAAGTCTTTGTACCATTGTGCATAGTCTTCTGTGTACCTGCATACAATCTTTTTCTTCCATTAAATTTATTTTCCTTTTCCCTTACAACTTGCCAATATTTGATCAAAACATCATCATTTTTCCTATGTGAACCTTCAGGAACTCATTTCTCTGTCGCTCTCACAGAAGCCTGAAGAAATACATTAAGGTCTTGAAGTCAATGTAAGTCACTTTTATTTCTCTGAATAATAGGGAGAAAGACTGTGAGGGAAATAAATGAGTGCATTCATATTTTTTTGTGGTACATGCACATGGGGTGAGTTTCAGCATAATTAAAAACTGATGAACTGTGTATGATGATCTTGGAGAATCTTCTTCTTTGAAATCTTCCCTGAAGTGTCATGTCTCTAATTCTAGTCTAAATCTAATTTTTAAGTTGGCCCTGCTTTAAGCATGGGATTGGGCCAGATGACGTCCAAAGGTCTCAACCTAAATTCTAATATTGGTTTTAAAATATTCTACAGCGTGTTACTGCAAGATAGTTTTGTGCCCATCAAAGACCTGCTGATCCTAAAAACGTTGCTGCTTTGGCAGCTGATCAGCACAGAGATTTCAGAACATCTTTTGGATCAAGTCATTATGCTTGACATCTGCATCACCTCAGGCTAACACGAATGAACAAACACTAAGAAAGCAATGGTTTACTTTCTCACTGAAATCAACAGTTCATAGAATTATCCCAAAGAGAGACACGGTATACACATGAGCGAAAATGGGCTGTTGTGTATCTGGGACAATTACTCTGGAAACTTCAGTATTAGTGCTTCATTATCTGAGCTCATTTTGAGTACAAGGAAGGGAGAATTAGACAGCTGTATTCCTTTCTTGAAAGAATAGATGTGATTTCAAGGGAATATGTAATGCGGTTGTACGAAGCTGTGAGCGTCCAGACACTGCAGAGGTCAAAGTACCCTCTGCAGTCAGCTCAGCTTTACCATAGAAATGTTTTCTGCCTGTCATTTATGTGTTTATCAGACTGGCTTGCCTTCTTTCTCCACTACCCTCTCTCTCCTCTTCTCTCCCCTTTTCACTTATTCCAAAATACTTTGTCATGCTTAGGAATTGTCAGTGGAACATAGTGGGAATGTGTATTCATACACCTGATTTCTGTAACTTCCTTGAAAAGGAATGCATTATAACATATAAATGGATATTATGATCACTTCTAGAGAACGAATGCTGTTATGGCACTCAGAGGAATGAAACCATGATCATTTCTAAGCAGCGTCCTCTTCCTTTTCAGTCACCCAGTGTCTGCTAGATTTCCTCCCTTATGTACATCTTTGAGCAAGATGGTATGTACGTCTCATGTCTTTTTGAGATGGACAGTGCCCCTAAACACCTCACATGCAAGAACAATCATAGATCCAAAAATTTTTAGAGTTGATTTTATTTTTCAATCCAAAAGACAACTGACTAAGTATATTCACCATTTTCACTGATTTTTAATGAAAGAAAATCACTCACGCTAACAAAATTTCAGTATCATTTTATTAGGAGAAATAGAAACTTGATGGTTAAGACTTGTCCTTGGTAGAGGTAAATTTTAACAACATTATCCACCTGCTGGTGAGTTAGGACCAGGCAGTCAAATGTTGCTGTCACAGAGAAAACAGAGACAATTAACCGAGGTTTGAAAAGGTCAACGGAAGAAATCCGGAAATAAAGAACTAAGGATTTCAAAGATCGGTCAAGGCTTTATTAGCTTGAGAAGATGGAAGTGACTTTAAGTATGCAAGCGCCTCATCTTTGGTTTCTGGCTGTGTTTTCTTCTATGAACATTTTCACTCTCCAAGGAATTCCTGTTTCTCTTTCCAAACGTCCAGTTCCTTCTCCCAAAGTTCCAGCCTAACTGTCCATTGGTCTAGATCGTCTCCCCAGATCTCCACTTCCTCCATCAGTAGGGACTTGCCATTGCTCCAAAGGGTCATGTTTTTTTTCCAGAGTGTCATGTTCTTTTCCCAGGCAACTTTATTCTTGTCTTGGAAGGCTGTGATCATATCCCTGTTTTTGTCCCATAATGACTTGGTATTTTCTCTCCTGATCTCTTTCCATTTCCTAAGGCTCTGGTTTTCTTCCAGGAATGTTATAGTCTTCTCTTGTAAATCTGTGATTAGCTGGCTTGCCATATTCTTGAAATTAACCATTAGCTTGTAACCAAAGAAGAGAGATGATCTAACAAATTGGGAAACTCTAAAGTACCACCTTGAAAGTGACATGACCATAGGTCAGTTTGTGATGCGAAGCAAGATCCTATAATGACAGTTACAAAACTGAGTTAAAAGATGAAACCATAATCCCATCAATGAGTTTGCAGCATAGAAAATAATTACATAAGTCTATTATCAAGTGTATTTTATTGCAACCTCTATATAAATTCATAAGAAATATAGTGCTATATTGTAATTGTTGAAATCTAAAAAGGACTGAAAAGGTATAAAGTAGCCAAAGTAATAATTGCAATTTTGTATTCATTCTATGTCCTTTCTATAAACACCTACTATGAATTTAAAGTTTAATTTTTCTTAGGGTAGGAAAAAAGAGAACTTTGGAGGACAACTTAGATGAAAGTTTTCCAGAGTGCCTTGCTATTAGTCCTCCATCAAATCTGAAAAAGTTGGAGTAAGATGTAATGACAGTTCTCTTTAGTGACAGAAAATAGTTTGCTTTTTCAGTTGTTTTGTTGTCATGCTTGCCTCCATGATGTGAAATACATAATTTATGAAGGGAATCAGAATTACTGTGTCAACATATATCTAAAGAATACATTTTTTTTAAATAGGATTTAGGGCTTGATGTAGGAATTACTAGATGAAATTTTTATGGCTCATCATAAATGGGCCAGTGTAGAGAATAATGGTGTTTCTGCCCTTCAAACGTGTGGGTACCCGCAGCTGGTACGGTGTCTTAGTGAAATGAAACCCACTTGCAACAAACAAGTAAACCTCCCAGGATGCCTCAGATGATTCTGTTCTGCAAGCCATCAGTAAAAAGCCTGAGAAAGTGCCCTTTGATTTGCATAAACTTTGTATGCAGGGTGAGCTGGAGCTGGGCATATAAACAATTTTGGAATTGGTGGTAGAAACAGAAAAGAAAGGAAAGGAAGCCAGACCTTTGAGAGGTGCAGGCTGCAAAAATTAGAAAATAGATATTCTCCTTCAAATAGAACTACATATTTTCTCTCAGAAGTACACTTTGTCTTGCATCTGTGTTTTCAGGTATTGCTCTCCTGATTTCTACTCCCTTTTTCTGTGAGTCACTTTTTACCTATCATACCTGTAGCTTTGTCCGCAAGAACACTTGCAGTTCCTGTGACAGAAAGGCCAGTAACAGAGAAAATGTCTCTGTTGTTTTGCTTTTAACATACCTTGGGTCCCCTAAAAATCAGAGGACCACATCAGTACCTCCCGTTACGTCCCTTTTTCTGCCCTCAGGTACATCCCAGTCCCATCCCCATCTTGGCACCTCCATATCTGTTTCATGAGGTCTTTTGTAGGGGTTTTTCTTAATATGAAGAAAGTTCTCCAAAGTCATAATCCAAACTCACTTGTGTGCTCCCTTGCAGCCAGCTCTCTGCATCTGCTACTGACAGAACTAACGAACTGTTGGGTCATATCAACTATAGTGATGTCGTATCTCAGGCTGGTGATGCTGGTGTCACATTACTGAACATGCCTGTGGTGGCCCCTAGGATGCGGCATAGGTGTAAGAGGAGGATTGGCTCTGGGGAAAGTTGACGGTCCCTTCTTGCCACTCTTCCTGTTACTGCAGGCAGTGCTGGAGGGCAGCCAGTTTGGTCTGACTGTTTTAGGTTGGTTACATGTCCAATTTTCATCCTCATGGACATGAGCTTTGAAGTCCAGATGCCAGTCATAATTGGAAATACATTTCTTCTGAAATAACCTACAGCTTGATCAGATCTCACAAGTGACCTTAGTTGGCTGTCTTCTGCCTTGCCTTATTTTGGGATGTTGAGAAGAGGGGATTTCCCTGGATAATGTGGCAATACTAAAGAAGAGAGACACAACCTGCAAACTGCGAAATGATTGCACTTTTTAGGACCTGCAGGCAACAGCACAGAATGTCAAGGACACACTTAGAGCAAGAAAGATAAGAGGATAATACAATAATAAAATAGATGTAGGCAAGATTAGTACAATCTGTTTTGTTCGAAAGTGGTCACAGGAAGCGCGGCACTGGGATTCGTCTAGGATATACTAAGGAAGCAAAACTGTCAGAGGTTATTTTTTTAGACAGAAACAGCCCGAGAGGCAGAGGGAACTCAGGAGTGGCAAACGGTGGAGCTGACACTGTCCCCTTCTTCTCTAACGCTGTGCTGTACAGGCGTTGTCTCTTGGCACTGCCTTTTGAGAAGATCATAGGCTTCAGGTCTGTGCTTTCCCCAACTGCCTCAGCTTCTGACCTCAGGGTGAACAGGGACCCATTCATTCAACTCCACTTGTTTTATGGATTGCAACCTCATCAGTGACACAGGCGTTTCTGACGCCTTTTGAATGCTGTGGAGGTGGGGAGGTTTGCTGTGCTCCCCACCTCCTGCCACAGAAACGAGCACCAGCAGCCCCCAAAATATGGATATTTATTTTATTTAGGAATCTTTGCTCTTGTGTTGTGACAGGGAAACGGGGGTAATTAGAGGCTCGTTTTGTTGTTTTTATAGATGAAAAACAAGTCAGGGATGTCTTTGATATATGAGCTTGGTTTGGCCACCAGGATATGTATTTTCCTCTGAATTAAGTGCTTTCTAGTGCAGCGTGTTAGTGCAGTGCTATGCCACTCTGAGGGACAGCAGCTTGAATCACTGAAAGAACCAAATCACTCTCTATAGGCATCTCAAATTGCACTGTAAAAATGACATTACTTGCTCTCTGAGTATTTCTCTAAGTCACCATCTGTTTTGCCGTTTTTCCCCACAGGGTCATTATCGACTTTCTTACGATACATAAAAGCCATCAAGAAAACACAGTATTTGTATGATTACATTAAGGCCTTTAGATTAATGAACAGTTTTATTCAATATCCTTCAGAAAAGAATGAATTAAAGTGCCTCCTTGCGTAAGATCATCTGCACCTCTCCCAGCGCTGACGGGTGGTTCCCAGGCAGGTTCTCTCTGCTCAGACCTCAGGACATCTCCCCCCATGCCCTGTGTAGTTATTTATAGCTGTGCAAATGAATACATAAGTATAATGCATGTTCAAAAGCTTTGTAAAAGGAATTAAGGTCAATTATCAAGGTATGCTTCCTGTGATGTAGGTATTGGAGAAACTTATTTTCACGGACTAACTGTATTTCAAATTCGACAACAAAGAGCTCTCAGCAGATTTTTTTTCCTTCCCTCCCTCTTTCCCCCCACATTTTCTTTCATGGTGCAAGAATGTGCAGAATGGGCTTTTCATTGCTGATTGGCAAAGCTTTTGATGGTCAGATGCTATTCCAGCCCTATGAATCATGTCGTTAGCAAATTCAAGCAAAGACACCGATTTCTCAGAGTGGTGTTTAAACCTTGGGGCTACACAGCAGTCTTCCCTTCTCTGCTGTTGAAGATCTTCTGTTCTCTCTTTTCCTCCCCCTTTGGTCTTCTCTGTTCAGATTGTTCTTTGCTGTCACAGCGTGCCTTTATTAAATCCCAGCCCTGTGCCTGGTTATTAGTCCAGCCTCCAAAGCACCTCAGTCACAGGTGTCTGTGTTTGGTCCTCGTGTTACCTGTGCCTGTGGAAAGGGTCTCTGCCAAAAGAGATGGGAGAGGGCTCAGCTGGGAAATGGAAATGCTGTTCTGGAATGAGTGTGGGAGACTGCCTCTCTGTGGGTGTGCTGCATGTATTGTTTTCACAGTATCTGTCCCAAACACCTAGCTGTCAGACAGTACTTCAACAGCTAGTAAGACAAGTTCAGTAAAATCTATGAAAAGTTACCAAAATTCCTAACATGAGCTTGACAAGTAAATTAAAATGTGTGGGCTGACATGTACCCCCAAACTAATCCTTAACTAATCCTGACAAACCTGAACAGTTCGCATACTTTTCTGTTGCTTTCTTTTTCTTAGTGAGGATACAAGTAAGCTATAAAAGGTGAACGTGTCAAGGTCTGACCAATCCACTAATATTTTGAGTTGCTGGAAACAAAAATAGACAACATAGAAATGATACAAAACTTACAACTTTATTCCATGCACCTCCTACATGTTATAATGGAACCTGTAATAAGAAAGCTGTCTTTACAGACAGGCAACATCTTTGGAAATGGCCTGACTGCCTCTTTAGGCAGAAAGGAGCAGACCACTAATAAACCCCACACTGCCTCCCCTCCCCAGTCCCCTCTCCTGGCTGGAGAGCTGCACAGCTTTGCTTTCTTCTCCAGGCAGTTCATCCCTAGCACTGCACTTCTGCCCAAGCCCGTGACTGCCCAGCTAATGTTTAGGCAGTTGGGCACCTCATTTGGCTACTGCAGGTCCCTGTGCTGCTCCAAAACACCTTCTAATCCATTATAGGTTCTGTTCTGAGCTCCACTCAGAGCCCCACTCTATCCTTCCCTCTCCTCTTCTTATAGGGCTACTTCTAATTCTCTTTTGCTATCTCTGTCCTATTGAGAGTAAGAATTTTTTGGGGTTGTAGTTTCTTCCATCTTCCAGCAAGATCCCTGATCAAAAAGTGCTATATGTTAGCCAGATGATCATTAAGCTCTAATAATCCTTTGTGCTCTGTGCTGTGACCACGCTGTAACTCAGGCAGGCCAGTGCCTCCCACAGGTGGATGGGCTGCACAGGCAGAGGGACCCAGTGATTCCTACAGAGACAAATTTATAGCATCATTCAGAATTTATAAGCTTTATGCACAGATCCTTCCAGTGACTCACACACGTACGCTGCCTGAAACCAAAGATGTGCTTTGAAAGCTCCATTTTTTGCTTGCAGTGACTTTGGTTTATCAAGGCACTAACACAGTGTTTAAATAAGATGATGTTGCACTGGCTGCTGTGCTGGTTTCTGTACTGCGTGTTTTCTACCTCAGAGCGGGAATAACACTGCCTCAGTGCCCTGCAGTCCACCACAAGCATTTCATGACAAAACACTTTGTCTAGGGCTTCTCAGCATAGCAACGTAATGTTCCAAGAGGCTTGGTCATAGTCATATTTTATCAGCCAGAGTTATAAAATGCTATGTTAAATATTTCAGAAGAAATTAGAAGTTAATTCAGTGGCACTGGTCATCTCCTTGTTCTGGCATGTGATTAAGGAGGTGCTGTCAAAGTGGGTAGGCCAGAAATTAACTTAGTTTGATAAGGGTCTCATTTAGTAGCTCTTTCCTTGAATATTCTGCTCCTGCTTCCTTGACTTCTAATTCAATGCTAAGCCAAAATACAAAAGCAACTGACAACAGCTTTCTTCTTGGTCTTGTTTCAAAAAGACCTTCAGAAAGATGCAAGCTGCCTGATGGTGACACATCGGGAAACAAGGTTCGCAGGCAGTTGTTTGCCTCTTAATTTTCCTTGACTGTTATATAGACTGCTGCCACTTCTCCTCAGCCAGAGGCTGATGGCAGCAGGGCTA
Organism: Burhinus oedicnemus; assembly: GCA_008921705.1. Classification (NCBI taxonomy): domain Eukaryota; kingdom Metazoa; phylum Chordata; class Aves; order Charadriiformes; family Burhinidae; genus Burhinus; species Burhinus oedicnemus. Next base: position 485,170 of record VFFE01007232.1, on the reverse strand, counting down.
GCTTGGAAGTCTGCTTTCGCATTCAGCTCACAGAGCCAGAGCCTTTGCAATGCCACCCTCTAGGTCCTGTCTCCAGTCTCGGCTGGCAGCAAGTGACTCCTGTTGCAGATGCTGGCCAAGCACACAGGAGCAGAGTGGGTGAAAATCCAGTGAGTGGCACTAGGTGTAGATGTTACTTGCTTCTTTTAATTCCTCAGTGTCCCCAGTTCTGGAAGAACCCAAACAATCACATTACTGCTGGAAACCGTGTGACTCAGCCAAAGATTCATCGGAGAAACCACACTGCCCAGGAGAAGAAATTGCTCAGCTTATAATAAAAGCTACTAAAACTAGCTAGCCTTTTCATACTGTCTCCTAAAATACAGCCATCACAGTCCATGATGGGAGGGGATGAGGAAAGAAAATGTGGCTGAAATAGAAAACGTTGAAAAGTCAAAATAAGGTGTTCACGTGGAGGGTACATGACACATTCAGACAGCTAAAGCTCACACTCATTGGAGGCAGGACATAAAAGGTGAGTGGCATTCATTATTGCCTCTCACGCTGACGGTAATTGTGATGGGAATCGTCAGTGACACTGAGCTAAAACTCTCTTCCTGCAGTCTCATTGTAGATTGTAATCTTGCACTCTGCTTTGAATGCTGTAAGGAGTCGATGCGCACATGGGAGCAGGGCGAGGAGGAAATCCTTGGTCTGAGAGGGAAACTCAGAGCACCAAAGCCAGCGCTGTCAGTGCAGACTTCATTTTCTTGTTCACAAACACAGGAAAGCTTAGCTTGGGGTTTCTCATCATAACCTGCCTGAATTGCAGTTATGTTATAAAACAAAAGTTGTGGTATTCATACAAACTCACTGCTAGATATCCCAGGCTCCATCTTCTTCCAGAAACAGGCACTAATAGCAGTTCAAGGGTGGTCATGGCTGTACTTTTGTCCCCTCTGTACACCGTTGATAATATAGCTTTTTGCTTCCTACTGTTTTTCATACTGGCAGTGATTACTACATAGCCAGCCAGCACCATTTCCCCCCTAAGTATAAATGCTCCTTTTTTTCCAAGATGATAAGCTTGAGAGGTGTCCTATAAAGAAAACTAACACTTTGTTAACTATGCAATTGATGTGCACAGCTAGGCTGGCATTTTCAGTGTGAAGCTAATGTTGAATGGTATTAAATGGAGGTAGAGAGGAAGAGAACTTTTCTGGCCTCACAATGAATGTTCTGCCTCTCTTGTACTGTGCTTAAAATAAAAAACGTGAAATCCACTGGACATTAGGTTAAGAATTATTCTTGCAGATTTGTGCTGTGGCTTATTTGCCTATAAAAATGGTTTTGCTTCTTGCATCATACTATGTTGCTTGCTCAGATCTGAGAAGCAAGATGAAGTGTTTGTTTCTCCTGTCCTTTACAGATATTGCTGCATGGATGAGTTTCTTAATGGGATTGCTGGGGAATTTTTTTGAGGGTGGGTGTGTTTTTTGATTGATTTTTCTAAAGGGCGACAAGGCACTTCCCAGTGGTGAGAACTGAATTCCGGTGGACGACAGTGTGTTCCCCCATGTTCTTTAGCATTTCTCTGTTCTTCTCTGACTCCTATTTTTTCTCATCCATGTAAATTGCTTTTCAATTCTTTGGTGCTCAACATGAAGCAAGTCTGGGACTAGACAATTGAATATTTCTATATCTCTTGGGTATAAAACAGGCGTAGTAACACTTAGTTTTCTAATTCCTTTGAAGCTTTGCTATTCATTTGTCTTTTACAAATAAATTGGGATAGGATAATACTCGCTATTTTTAAGGTTCCATAGTACTTTCAATGTCTAAATATAATTAATTTATACTAAGATTTCTATCCTGGATGTCTGCCTCTGTTTTTTGTGTGCTCTGTTTTCAAACATTTAAGTTGAAATGATCAAACCAATTTTAGAAGAAATGCTAGGAAAAATATGTTGCATGCAGCTGCAGGGATTTGTTACTTCATTTCCTTTGACTATTTTGCTTGCAAAAACCTGCGTCCCACTCCACTAGCCCACTGTACATTGCCCACATCGCCATCCTTGTTTCTGCTCAACACTCAGACACTGTTCTTTTCTTAAAAACTTGCTTGACAGATTGAACATATATTCTACCTACTTCAGCCGAAAGCAAAGTCATCTTTTGTGACAGACCACTTAGGAGTTACTGCCCATCACAATGCTTTTTATAGCTGGTTAAATGCCCCCCAGCTGTTCAAGCAAAATCATGGTATTTACGTTCATAATAGATATTAAGTAGTTTATGACATACATAAAATACAACATATTTATGACCTTTTCTGCTTTCTTTTCTATTTCTTGGGTGGTGTGATTTCCCCGGAATGTAATTATTAGCATAGATGTTTTCTTTTCCATTGCCCTGTTGCTAAGACTATGCTCACAAGTCTCTCTAGTCCATAGACGGGGATAAGAACATTTCTGATCTTTTGGGTATAACTCCTAAAATGCTAAGTCTAGTTCTAAGTATTCAAAAATTGTGCCCTGAACTAATAGAATAATTTTAAGTATGGAGAGAGAGGTCCTGAGCAACCTGATCTAATTTGACCTACTCTGAGTGCGGTGTTGGAGTAGAAACTTCCAGAGGTCCCATCCTGCCAAAATTGTTCTATGATTATGACCTTTACCTTTGGGCTAACCATCACTGTGTGCCACTGTTCCAAAAAATGTCTTTGCTTGCCAAAGTGTCTGTTTGGAAAAACTGTATGAATAAAACCACCATGAGGCTGTCAAAGCTACCAATGAGAGATCCCAGCCTGCACTGAGGTTCATATAGGCTTTTTATATGCAAACTGCCCTGACTTTTGTTGGTTATGAATTCTGCACTGCAAGACAGTCATAAAACATTAAGTGGAAGAGGAAAAACTGGGTGGAAGAAGAGATTTTTTTGGTGTAAGCTGCCACTGCATCTCTGTCCATTTGTCCCTTCTGTAGCATCATGATCTGGTTTGACACTCATCCCTCAAGATCTGGGGAGCATGACTTTATCAGGCTGCATGTAAATGGTGTGGAAATTGTGGAAGTCATGATCCTGGAAATGCAATGTTCACACAGTTGCGGAGCAGTGGTGGGTGGGAGGGAGCTCAGGGGCTCACCTGCTCCAACTCAACAGCAATATTGAGGCTTGAGGAACGTAGCGTGGCTTGTGGGACACCTGGGTGCAATTTCTTGGTGTAGGCTTGCTGCATCATACGTACAGGCTTCACCTGTAAAAAGAGAATCAAAACCCTGCCTTGTCTTACTGTGAAAGACTGTGAGGTACACCTTTGTGTTGGGTATAAATAGCAAGGGGCTGCAGGGGCTTCTGTGAGGGGAGGCCGGGGCTGCCCCATGCTGCACACAGCTGGTTCTGGCTGGCTCCCTAATGGCCCCACCTGAGGGCACAGCTGAGTCCATCATGGTGTCCCCTGATGGTGCCTCTGGGAAAACCCGTTCCAGGAAGGGCCAAGCCCTGCGCAGGCAGTGAGGGTGAGGAGAACAGTGTGAGACCCAGCCTGGCCAGCCCCCGGGGAGAGCAGGAGAGGGCAGGAGGGGCTGCGGGCGCTGGAGCAGGGGTTCCCTGGCAGCCCCGGGGGGGACCATGGTGGAGCAGGACAAGAGTGTGAGGAGGAAGGAGCAGCAGAGAGGAGCTGTGAGGGGCTGGCCACAGCCCCCATCGCTCTGCATCACTTGGGGTGGGAGGAGGTGGAGGATTTGGGAATGAAGGACTGTGGTTGAGAGCCTGGGAAAGAGGAGGAAAGGATTTGCTTTAAAGTTTGACTTTTTGTTTCTCACTACCTGAATCTGTTTCACCCGTGACAGTAGTTGCTAAGTGATCTTCCTGTCTTTATCTCCAATAATGAACTTTCTTGTTCTGTTTTCTCCTGCTGTCCCACTGGGTGGGGGAGAGTCAGGTTGAGTTGATTGCTTCACATCACCATCACACTGCAGTTTCAAAGCCATGTCAAACAGTCATCCAAAGTAGCCTGAAAATGTCAAGAGCTACAGAACAGCCAGAGCAAGAAGTTTTAAATAATTGCACCCTAGACTAGAAAACAATATTAGTATGGCCTGTGTGAAGAGGGAAATGTGTGAAGAGGGAAAAGAATAAAACCAAGAAGAAACAGTTGGGTTTTATTTGTTGTGCCTTCCACTTGTCGTGTGTATTACCGTGAAGAAATGGGAACAAACCGTCCGCTAAAATATCATGTGAGTTGCATTCAACTGTTTTCAAAAACAGCAATGTTTCTTGTCTGTGTCTTTGCAAAATTGCATATAACATCTTGAGATAGATAAAATAAGAGCTATATGACATTGCTAATGTCAAGATTAATGATGACTGAAGTACCTTCAGTAAAGAGTCATTTGCTGGTCCGGGCATTACGCTACTGTTGTGACTATATCAGTGAGTTCCCACCAGAAGCTGCTATTGGGGGACCAGAGGGCTGTGCACTTGTCTTGCTTGTACCCTCCAAACCCCTGATGACAGCATAGTTATTGTACTTTATGGGAAAACTTTGAAGTGAAAAAACTCTAGTTTTCTATTTTTCACTTCTTTATTGCTACCACTGCAGTTTTACCTCACTTATAAATTATGCACTGTTTGCCTTCTTGAAATTGTCTGGGTTTTGAGTTTTATGCTTTCCAAATGTTTTTTTTTTCTGCACTGCTTTAGGTCACTTTGTATGGTATGTGACTCTGAGTGCTATTTATAGGGATTTGATTTATTGCCTTATTCTCTCAAATCTAGCCAGTCTATTTATGTATTTTGTTTTGCTCTCTCAGAACCACATCTTCCCCATAAACTAGTCTAACTTGGTTTTGAAAGTCCTTTCTGAAAAAGATCTACCTCACATATAGTCTTCAGTACCTTTTCAAAAGGGAAAACCAATTCAGCCAAACTGATCTGTCTTACATATTTTTTTTCCTATCTGTGTTTCAAATAATATTAGAAGATGGTTTGCACGATTCTGGTTTTAAGATTTATTTCCCCGAGTTCTAAAATGTATGTCGTACAACAATAGATCCACTCAATTTTTGTACAACAGGTGGCTGACTGCTTAGATGGGAAAGATTGTCACAACTGGTCAAGAAATAGCTGCCTTCAGGAAGAGCTCTAATGAGGTTGGCTGATACATCATAGGACTTGTTAGAAACTGAACCTCAGGTTACTGCAAGTTATCTGAAACAGTATTAGACACTGATGTTTAAGCAACTGAATATCCCACCTGCCTTGAGTCAGTCTCACTCTCTGAACCAAATTACATAGGTAGAGATTTAATGTGACTGTCCAAGGAGAAAGGGACCCCCATGTATTCCTTTTCTGTATCTGCAAACAAGACATTTCCTGCCAGCAGTGGTGGATGTGTCTTCTGCTGCTGTTCTGCTGTATGGAACCCATGCCCACAGTTGTGACAGCAACTTCGCGAGTCTTTGCGAAGCTCAGGAAATGGAAAATGCAGAGGTAAAATGGAATTATTTTTCTTGCCATCCTCTGTTCCTGACCCAAGTGCACTTCAAAACTGAGGTTTGAGAACAACATCACCCATGTCTTAAGTAGATGCAATTCTACGGATTCCAAGGGAGTTGTTTTCATGCAAAATAGACTTGAATTTAACCCAGAGGTAGCACCACCCTTTGGATGTAAAACTAGTGGCTGTTTTAAAAACATTTAAAAAATAGCCACTGCGTGCTTTTTATGTCTGCTTTAGAATCAACACTGAGCAGCTGCTTTTAGAGTCTAAGATTAAAGTAGAAGGAGTTATGAGCCTTGTGTAAGATAACGAACCTCTGTATAAACTATCTGCCTGAGAGAATATGTCTCTACATGTTAATAAGGCCAATACACAGGGACAAACCATCTTGAATACTTTGTTTCATTTTTTTCTATGCCTCTTTTTGGGCTCTGTGGATGCTCTGATGAGATCTCACCTACATCCTGGCTGTGTGGGAGTCAATTCTTCCTCCAAATTGTCTGTTGTTACCCTAGCAGGAGGTTTGCCCAGTAGGCGGATGTAAATTAATGATTAGACAAGGGTTTAATGTGGTTTCTGCTTTGGATCGTAGCTATGTGGTTTCACAGTTCTTTGAGATTAGCTTTGTACCAGTGTAACTACTTCAAATTTAGAGTTGTTGTTCTTGATTTACAGTGAAAAGAAGATGAGAAACAAGACATAAGTCCTTTGTCATTTAAATGAGCTGGAGAAACATGGCATTTCCATTCTAATCTACCTTCCTCCAGACATACAGTAAGCACTGTGCCTGCCCTGCCTGCCTTGGTGTTAACGATGGGGAGCAGCAGGATGCTGCGGAAAGGGCAGGGGATGAGGCACTGCTGACCTGTGCTCCGACTGCTGCTACTGAGGGCAACTTACTTCATGTCTCTGCCCCTATGTCTCCTCTCGTCCTGTGCTCAGATGATAAACTTCAAGACAGGACAGCCTACTGCTATGTAAAGGCAACGCATAGCTCAGAGGAGGCCTTGACTAAGTTTGAGACTGTGGTTGTACTGTAGTGCAAAATACCGTCGTCAGTCATGGTAAAAACACTGCTGGTTTTAGTGTCTTGGCATTGCTCAGTCTTAGTGCCGTGTCGTTGTTCTGTGGGCAGTTGTTCATGTAGCAGTTTCATTATCCAGCAGCGGAAACAACCTATTGAGCACAGAATTTGTTGCCAAGGGAATTGTTTCCTGGCCTCTAATGAAGTGGATGTTTTTTAATGCTATAATATCAGATTATTCAGTGTTGTCATATGGGTACGCTGCAATGTTTTTCTATTGTTACAACATCAACATTTCATTAAGCTGAATGTTATTATACAGTTTCAATTATCTGAGTCTTGCTTCTGCAGACATTTCAAACACCTCCATGTTAAAGCTAAATGTGTAATTTATATATTTATCTGCTTTATATGAAAGAGAGGAAAGCTCCTAGTTCTAGCTGGGCAGTGGAGAACTGTCCCCAAAATATGCCAAGAAGCTTACCCTAAACTGTGTATATAGATCCGTTAGTAGAACTGCTGATTTACCATACCTTTGCATTCGAAGATATGGTTGGAAATTTAGGTAAAACTAATAGTAAATATAGCAACTTGAAAAAGTAATATAGCCTGATGACTCATGGAATACCTCTGGGCAAAGCAGCCTGCTTAAGACATACAAAAATTGAATAGTTTTTTTTAATGATCTAAAAATTACTGGTTGGAGTTTAGATCAGATGCATTCTTATTGCTATTCGACACAACTACCACAGACATTGCAGCGATTAGGAAAAGGAAGCAGACAGCAAAGACTATCCACTTTCATGTAGATTTTTGTATGCACGCTTCAGTCTTGTTTCATTGGAACAGTGTCCGTGTTTTAAGATAAACCATACCTAAATGCTAGATCAGCATAGGGATCAATAGAGGAACACACGGATTTATTAGATACCTTATCACCCTCTACTAGTGAGAAGACAGGTGCATAGCAAGTGGAGAGAGCGGATAAAAATGATGACTAGTACTGGGAGCGACCTCCCGCAGGAAAGGTGTTTGGGAAGCAGTTTGCCGTGCAGTTCCATGCACACCAGTGGAGAGGCTGCTGGAGACCTGGCTGTGTGGGCTGAGTGCCGGGCAGATAATTATCTCCGCTGACCACTGCCTTTCATGGCAGAATTTGTGCCATCCAGATGGGCAACTTTGTCTTGCTTGTTCCAAGATAAAACCAAGGAAGGACCTGGGGCTTTGGGGCCTTGGAGAAGAGGGAGAAAGAGTCTGATAGCTATGGCAAGTCGGAGAAGGGCTTTATTCCTGTCTTGCTACCACCATTTGTGTTTCCAACACCTAAAAGAGCATTTATATGAAAAATCCAAACTAATTTTATAACTCAAAGCAAACATAGGAGATAGGCTAACTCTGAATTTCCCTTCATAGTTAATAACCGATTCAGACTTTCTCCTGTTTTCTGACTGATGCTCAGATACGTATTTCCTGGTCCACTGCGAATCGCTTTCCAAATCTCTCTCAGATATGGCTTTTGTCTTCTGGCCAGTGATGTCTCTCTAAGTCTTGCTTGAACTGGTGTCCTGTGCAGCCTAACCCTCTGCACTGAATGAGTGTTTCTCACTGGGAGACAGCCTTGATTTTCATTGTAATTTGTATTTGGGGAGCGTGAGGCATTGCGCTGGATACCAGGGGCATGACCATCTTTGGATGTTTAGAATATTTTGCAAAATATCCTATCAATTCATACTGCTTTGAAATAATACGTGTAGCTTAAATATTAAATGACCTTTGCGAACTCTGTGATAAAATTTCAGATTGTTTACTTAATTTGCAAGCAGATCAATATACTTGAAGGCAGAGATTTCAGTGGTCCTCAGGGCATTTAGGCATACTGGTTCCACATTTCTTTAATTGGATTGACGATTCAAACTGTTTAGCTGACATGAAAAAATTCAAACACTGGTAGTGTATGCATTATATCGAATACTATGATGTTCATAGTGCTTCAATATAATAAACATTCTTTATGGCTATGCTTTGCCTCAGCTCCTATGCATCCATATGACTTCAACCCTGCTTTCAACTGCCATAACATTGTGATCTATGTAGGTTTTTATTCTGAAACTAGTAAGTAAAACTTTCATAATAAGGAAGTTAAATCTCAAACAGGTCCTGACAGCTCTATTAATCATATAAAAGCCATGATTTTTGTTATGTGCCTTCACAGAGAATTTTATGCATAAAGAATTGCCTGTTTTAATCTGAATAGTCTTCACAGAGACAAAACAGCTTTCTAAGAATAACAGCCTGGAGAATGCAGTGGAGCTGTGCTGATGGACTAGAGCAGACAGGCCACTGACAATCAAGGAAAGCAGCAGCAGGTGACTAGAATACTCCCAGGTAATTTACTACACCACAGGCATTGTAATGGGTTCTTCAGCAGAAATGGGATGAGCTGCTAAACAGGCACACCACTAAAAATGCAAAACTGGTTCTGAAGTCAAGTAGACATTGTCATGTAAGTAGAAATCTGCTTCTTATCCCTGTACAGATTTCAAAATGAATAAAAGACAAAAAAGAAAAGGGAAAGGAAAGAATGTGGTGCAATGTTTCTTTGATCTATGTCTTAAAGGGAGAACTGATTGACTCAGAGCCTGCACCCTGTTCCCAGGTTGCTGAGAAGATGTTTGCATAAGTGAAGGGCAGCTGTCATGTTATCTGCTGTCACCTCATGGTCCTCCCTTAATTCTTACTAGGCAAATATATCTCATATAGCAGACAGTGCACAACCTGCAGAAACAGTCCGTCATATTAAGGACAAAGTGACCCACTCAGAGATGCTTACCGAATTTAACATTACTGGAATACCATGGAGCTTGGCTCAAGCTATGTTAAAGTTGTGTTGCTGTTGTTGAAAAAACTAGGTATTTAAGTGAATATTTTTGCTAGTGTCCTGGGAACTGTGATGTTAGTCACAGCCAAGAATAGGTAATGCTGTAACCAATTTCCATTTTTTTCCTAACTACACTATAAATGCAAGACCTTTCCTCAGTTTTGGTGACTATTTTGACCAACCTATGAACTTTCCTTATTGTAGTCTCTGGAAGCTTAGAATGTCTTCCACAGAAATGGCTCTAGAAAACAGAGTGTGCATGTAATCCTCTGATTTACACAGCAGGGCAGGACTCCAGTGAACTCAGTACCTGAAGATTTTTTTTTTTTTCTGTCCATAAAGAAATTCAGTATCTTCCACAGAAAAATCCTACAGTATCCTCTTTGTAGAATGCTCACGCACATAACTCTTTCATGGCTTATCTTATGTCATGTTACTAAATAATCCTGTTAGAGAAAGTCTTCCAGGCACATTATAGTTATAACAGCACTGCGGTAACGTTCTGTTAGGCAGAAATTATCACAAAGCAAGAGATAACCACTGGGGGTTTACAGGGGGCAAAGCAAAGTGAGAAAGGGTCTAGAGGTGAAATGAAGTTGGGGGTGTGCTCACACTGTAGGTTGGGGTCAGGGTCAAGAAGAGAATTCAGAGATTTTGGTTTTCAGTGTTGTTGTCTTTGGTCTAGACTGTTATCTACCTAATCAAAGACTACCTTCCCCTTATCTCTGCTTATTGTTCTTATCTTCTGTGCTTGGGTTTTCCTCCTTGGCTGTATACTAGAGAAATACAGCCAAAACCAAAATAATATTTTCAGGTAGCTGCAATGAGTATTAAACATTTATCTGGGGAAATAATGGCCATTTCAGGTAACTAGTTTATATAAGAACAGCCCTATAGGTTATAATGAGAAGGATGGGCCTATCCAAGTCTTATAGACTTTGGTATAAATCTGAATTTATCAAACATTATGCTCTGATTTTAAGCAGCAACATGTTATGGACTAGTGTTTGGCAAAGCTGAGGCTGTCAAAAGGAGTATCTGCGTAAATAAGAAAAGCACAGTTTACCAGAATGGACATCCTTATAGAAGGATGTAAAAATTTAAGATTTTTGAAATGTGAGGAAAACTTTTTCAGCTAAACTTAATTAACCAATTAGTGTAATTACTCTAGTGAAATCTAATCTTTAATAGCATTTACCCACAGAAATGCAAAGTACAAAATGCCAACAGCATGGCACAGAAGGGGAAGATGGAATGAAATGGGTCAAAGCCACATATAGTGGTGGTTCTTATGTGAACCTGGTCCCACGGTGCCACAGCTGCTTCTAATTTTCTTCCTAAATCATGAGAATAGTGTGACCTATTTTTCAGGTTACAGAGGAGACTAACATAAAAGTCATATTGAAATTCACTGTATTTGCTTTGTACATGTTCCTGAGGACTGAAGAAAATCAAATGCTATACCAGTGTTAAATAAACAAATAAATAAAATAGAGTGGTCAAGTTGACTACAGAGGCATTAGATTGGCACTGTCTCAGGAGAAGTCATTGAAATGCTGGCTTAGAATGCAGTCAATAAAGGATTAAACAACAGTAGCATAAGCTACACGGTACTATAGAATGTAAGTCATACCATGATTTTTGATGGTGAGTTTATTTACTGCAGCTGACCAATGTGTATTTTCCACCAAAAATGATGTTTGGAGAGGTTCAAAAAAAGAGTTGCGAGAACAATTCGAAGTCTTGAAGACACATTTTGTAGTAACAGTGTAAAAAATTATCTTTGACCATAATCAATCTGTTTGATTTATTCAGAAGAAAGCAATAATTTACTTGCCATCTACAAGAACCCTAGCAGGGATGTAATTTCTGATAGCAGTAGGTTCTTTAATTGATGATAAAAAGACATGTAAGTGGTTAGAATCTGAAGCTAGACAAATTCATATTAGAAAAAAATATGTGTATTTTGCAGCCAGGAGAGATAGGTGCCAGAACAATCTACCTTAGGTATGGGTAAAGTCAGTAACAACTTAAGACTGAATAGTAGATGTATCTTACATGATGCATTACACCTCAGAAGTATTGGGACTCAGGCAGAAATTGTTGGATGGGATATTGTTGCAGCATGAGTTACACAGGCAGTGAGGCTACATGCTTATAATGGTTCTCCTAGAATAGCTTGTGGATAGAATAGATAGAATAAGCCCACATTTGTTAAAGTTCACAACAAAGTTGATGTTGTAGACACAGAAGGAGGCCACTATGCTGAATTCATTTAAAGGACTGTTGTGTATGCTTGTGCTACTTAAGACAGACGAGAGAAAGAGGGAATCCCTATTTTTCTGCATTAGTATAGAGAATGTGTATAGGCAACTTGATTTTATGCTCGAGAAACAAGCTTTGGATTAGATGAGGGGATAAGCTGGAAAGGTTGCAAAGGTGAGAAGGATCAGTGCAACAGGAGAGAGCAGGCTGACTTCTGGCATAGAGCTCTGAAATATAGAGCAGGGTAGAGAATGGAGAATTCAACATTTTGATCAATTTTTATATTTTAAGTTAATTTTAGTTGAAATTCTGCTCTGTGGTTGTGCCAGATTTTGAGTGGTTTGTCTTCCAGAATACGCTACAGATACTATGATATTGGATGCTTATTCAGGAGGAAAAGAAACATATAGGGGCTTCCTGGCTTTAACCTAAATATATTTAAAAGAAACTTTGCCATTACCATTTACAGCTTTGTGTAGGTAAAGCATTTTGTTTGGTTCATTGATTGTGAAGAGTCTCCATTCTTGCTAACTCAGCTACTTTTATAGTTTAAGTCACAATCTGGAGGGAAATGAAACACTGTTGTTTGTATGTTATAGTTCCTTGTCTTTGAGTATAATCGCAATTATGTTCTGTAGTTATAACAAATACTCTGAATGTATTGTAAGAAGGCAGGAGGGAAGGGAAAACCTGCTGCATTGCAGTCCAGAGCCTATTCTCAATTTCTAATATAATTTACTGACGATGAATTCTGCAAATTATTCATAAAACAGCAGTGGGCCTCATTTAACAGCATGACAGGGCTGCATGTAATTAGCAGTATTTTAAAGTGGTTTTTGCCCCTATAGATCAATTGTTCCTGCTATAAATGTTGCTAAAACAACACATACAGTTTTCCATTGTAAAGTGCAGTGCAGCCATCTGAAGTATCTGGCTCTTACTGTGGGAGTACCTGGTGAATGCTCTAGGTGATTTAGTCTCCAGTGACCTGCCTTGAATATGGCTTATCTATTTCTTCTCAAGAGCTAGCAAATGTATATAGCTTTGCAGAGACACACCTGGAGCCATGCTCTACCCAAGTTTAATCTAAAGACTGTGCAGAACCATTGTAGGTCACACATTTCATCCAAAGGAGAGTCAACAGTAACAAAACTCTATTTAGTCATCCCAGTATGATGGGAATTGTAATTTCACCAAATTGGCCCATTTTCCCTCACATGCCAAAGTAGAAAGTATACCTTTCTGGTATGTACCTAGAAAAGTCTCTCTGCTACCACTTCAATTACAACACTTTGGGTTTTATATGAAATCTTAATTTTGTGGCAGTTTTCCAAGGTATCAGAACCCAATGCCACTGAGATGGTAGTCAAGTGCAGGCAAATTTGTCTGAAGTAACTGGTAAATACCAGTTGCCTTTCTGAAGGCAACTACTTTAAGTCGGCTTTAAGCTACTTGATAAAGAGACCAGATCACAAATTCTGGTTCTTTTTGAAGACTGTAACTCTCCTGGTAAGTGCTATCAGAGACCTGGCCTCAGGCAATGCTGAAGGAGGCTGAGGGAAGAAATGACAGGGAAGAGGAACTGCTACTTCATGACCTTTCTATTGCGGAGTTTGAAATGCTAAAAAAAAAAAAAAAAATTCTCTCTAATGTTACTATTACTAATGCTTAAAAGCTTAATTCAAAACTCACTGAAGTCGAGGGGGATCTTTCTGTTAACTTCAGTGGGGTTTAGATCAAGCTGTGAATACTTAACAAATGGCTGTTATGTTCCATTTAGATAATTATCTCTTTCTTTCTCCCTTTTCAGATTGTTCAAGTTTGCTTTGCCCACAGTGTTATTTTTCATGTCATTTGCCTTTCTCTACTATTTCTGCGCCACTGGCCTAACTATAAATGGGACTTAGATTAGCTATATAATTATGTTTTCTGAGTATATGTTGAACAATAATTCATGTTTACAAATCACAAAGCCAGCATATATGCATTTAAGTCAGATAATGCCATACAGACTTAGGAGGTCAGTCCTGCATAAGATAAATGATAGGTTAAAAGGGTGGGATATTGCTGATTTTTTGTGCCCAGTTCAGCATTTCCTTCCTCAATCCCTACCTTGTCAAGCCTTTGCAAATATTAACTACCCAATCACATCATTTTTCAAGATATGGGGAGTAAGACTGGTATATCAGATGGAAGGAGTGTATCTAATCATAAGCACAGTAGGTGCTGAGAGCCAGATTCTCAGGTGAGCTTAAACTATGTGCGTACTGTTAACTTCTGCAGGCTTTGGTGATTTATTTCCCCTGGTGACTAGGTCCAGGCAGTCTCCAAAATAGAAAACATGATTTATAAAAAGCGATGAGACTGCCAAGGGACAGGTCCCTCATGACTTTTGTTTCACGATTTGTGCAAAAATATGCTGTTCCATTGTCCATTTAAAATAACACCTGGAACATACAAGACTCAATTTCCATCCTTGACATACTGTAAAGAGTAAAGTGCATGATTAAAAATTTTAAAATTCAGTTTTTCACGGAGTTTTCTTATAAGTTAATCATATTTGATGAAAGGGGAAGAAAAAACAGCAACTTTCATTAGCAGTGCAAGTGTTTTCAGTTCATTAAGTCCTTAAAGTAATGCCTGGAGGTTGAAGAAGTCCCTAGTGCTTCCTTGGAATCTCAACAGGTGCTTCTGAAGCCCATTTGGAAACTTATGAGATTCCTGAGGACTAACAAATTAGTATAAAAAGACGTTTATGGGGGTCGGATTCTGTCCTGCACCTCAGTTCAACATTCCATCCTCCTTGTCATGGCATTTAAACACATGTTTTAATAGGCTATTGCTTGTGCATATGTTTAAGTGCTTTGATGAAATGGTGCAGATGCAAGGAGAGGGAGTGGAAGACAGGAAATGACAGCACAGGTAGAAAGAGGGAAGCAGATAAACAGAAATATGGTTGTTTGCAGAAAGAGGCAATGAGAAAGAGGTGGTGCTGTATAAGGGAGATTTGTTAATTGGAAAACATGTTGCAAAAATTCCAAGGAGGGAGAGGTTTTAACCAGGCAGTTTTTTCCAGAATGATGGGATCTTTATGAGAGAGGCAGGGAGCTCCCCTGAGGTAATTTCTTTTGAATGATTATGTCCACTGGAATAAGAAAATCTTACTTTCTTTCAAGCTGAGATGTCTAATTTTAGGACTGGCAAGAATTTAATGAGAACTTTTCATGAAGGTAAAATTTGTGTCCGTCCCATCCCCTCCCCCCCCCCCAAAAAAAGAATTTGAAAGTAAATTTTCAATCTATGAAAATGAAACTCGTCTAGAACTTCCAGAATTGGAACCTTCACAAACCTTCACAAAACAGCCACCAGTTGGCAGCTCTTACTTGACTTGCTAAGACCTTGGCTCACACAAAAATGCTTGACTTGGGTTTTAAAGCACTCGTGACAGATGGGTACCCTGCATAGTAGGCATAGATTGACCACTGCTTCTGGACTAATGAACATTTCAAACAGGACAGCTTAACAAGAGAAACTAAAGCTGTAGGTCAGGCGAAGGCAGTTGCATGAGATTCCTGCTTATTTTTGAGTAGGTATGTCTTGCCTCCTTTCCCCTTATTTTGATCAAAAAATCTACTCTGAACTATAAGAGATGCTTCCACAAAAATACAACATTTATCTCCATTTTTGCAGAGAACCCCTTCTATAGGGAAAAAAGGCATCAAAACAAATTCACAAGTAAATTTTCTCCCTGCCCATTTATATGCATAACTAGTTCCCCACTGAGTAGTCCATCAACAAACACCAGTAGCACAAAGGCTTGGTAAGGAAACTCATCAAAAAAGAATCCACATTTGTTTTTCTTTACAGCCCTGTCATTCAGTTATGTGCAGCATTCAGCTGTTTTCTTTTTCAATAGAAGCTCTTTCAAGCTGTTGAAAGGGAAACTGTGAGACAGTAAATGCTAACAAAGAACTATCCAACAGTTTCCCATATTGATAAGGAAATCCAGCTGATTTCTGTAAACAAGCCTTTTTCTTTCTAACAGTCTGCCAGCATCAGGGCTTTGGAACTGTGTATAGTTCTGCAGGAACTATACCATTGCTGCAGGAATCCAGCTGGCCTTTAAAGAGGGATTTTAATCTGTAATTTCATCTCACCTGTGGTGTTGCATAAATGTGGGAAGGCAAAGAGGCAAGGTGAGCATTCCCCTCCTGTGCTAATGAAGATGCTCCAGCTGGCATATTAGATGAGCAGAACCAGGGCCCCAGTCCTGTGTCTTTGTGCAACCGCTTCCAGTCCAGGCAGTTCCTGTCTTTCTGCAGGCTGTGCAATGTGATCCTTCAAAGAATGTTCTCAAGGTGAGAACTACTCAAGGGCTAAGCCATAAGGCTATCGGTAGGAATGGGAACTCTGGTGCCATTGGTATTAAATAATGCTAATACTTTTATCCTGGCTTTTGCTGACAGGCAAAATTCTACTGAGAGATAGGTACACTGAATTCTTTCAGCATAACCTTGCTAAGAGAGCACTGAGATATCTCCCTGGCCCTGCCTGTCATCTCTAAGGTACCTTAAATGACTCATCTCACATGTCTGTTACTCAGCTTCCTTACATTTAAAATAAGATTAAATATACCCATTTTCTTTGTGATACAGTAGCTAAAAGCTACCAGTAACAAGCACTATGTGACAGTCGCAGATTTCTGTTACCATTGAGGGGAGGAAACGGCAGTTTCAGGAGAAGCTTGGAGTGCAGGCAGATAGCCTGGGATACAAAGCTGTCCTGATGAAGCAGGCCACCAGCCCATCGCAGCATAGGATGAAGATGAGATAGCCAGAGGAGCCTCTCCAAACCTTCCTTCCAATGGGAGGAAGTGTCTCTATTTCCGCAGTCTTTGGACAAACAGAGGTACAGTTTCAAGCCTGTGAGCCTCTGACATGCTGCTTCACCCTAAACGTACATGAAAGGACTGACAATCAGTTGTTCTGTTAAGAATGAACCATGTGAAGTACTAGTGTGATCAAAGTCCCCTTCTTAGCAGTAGAGGTGTTGATGCTTCAGTATGGCTAACAATGTTCTCTTGTACTTGTGTGACCAAGGAGGAGGAGGCAATAAGACTCTGCAAAGTATTGGAGGGAGGGTGACATCATACAACGTCTAGCTCTGAGAATGAGCAGTTGCCATGGGCAATACAGATCAGCAAATGAAAACTTTCAACTGTCTGCTTCCATAGATTTCTGTTCAATAAAGCACAAAAGCATGCCTTATTTACAGTCGAATGCTTGTAAATACATCTTGGTCATGTGGATTTACAGTTGTGTTTATAAGTTTTGTGGAAGAAGGCTGATGAGTTTAAAGCAGACACACAGGTCTGTCTTGTGGTAACTGGGAGGTGGTAGAAGAGTTCAGTGACAGACAAGTCTCTGCCATGTTTCACTTGCAATAATGGCTGAGATTCTTTCCATATCACATATTTCCCAGAGACGTAGTTTATTACACAGAGTTTCCAGGACAAAGCGACAGCCCACAAAGAGAAAGGAAGTTTAATTTCACTTTCAGGTAGGCTTATGTTTTGGCAAATTTCTTTTTAATTTATTTTCTTTAATTGCTTTCTTTGGAACTCAAAACTCTTTCCTCTTTGGGACTATAGTCAGACACAACACCATATCAACATCATATTTCTACAGTTGAATACAGCCAGACTCAAAAGTCCCTGGCAGGCCATAATCTTCTGGGCTCAATTACTGTGAAGTGTAGAACTCAAAAGTTGAGATGGATGCTCAAATGGAAAGCCCTAGGTGACCTTAAGATACTCTCTCTAGCAGTTCTGGTTCCTCAGCATCAATCACAGATGCTCTCTTTTCTTTTAGTTTTTCTCTGATTTTCTTGAGGAAAGTAGTAGTTCTCTGAGATGACCATAATACTTCTTATTCTAAAACCTAAGCTCAGTCTCTTTCTGTACATTGTACAACAACAGTGTTACACACCGATACAGTTAGTGACCTGCTGTAACGTTAATAAAATATTCAACGCAGTAGATTGCCCTTGCTTTTCTGAAGGAAAATAGGAGAGAGACAAGATGGTAAAAAGAGCTTTACTTGTCTGGTGTGCCCACTTCAAGCCCTCTTGTGATGGGCCACAGTTTCCTACGTTGGGCAACTCCAGAGCTCGTTAAGACCTGAACAGGAGATACAGTGCTGCAATAAAACAGTGTGGGGACCCAGAACGGTGG
This sequence comes from Burhinus oedicnemus, assembly GCA_008921705.1. Classification (NCBI taxonomy): domain Eukaryota; kingdom Metazoa; phylum Chordata; class Aves; order Charadriiformes; family Burhinidae; genus Burhinus; species Burhinus oedicnemus. The sequence continues at coordinate 467,289 of VFFE01007232.1, read as the reverse complement.
TAGGCATGTTTCCTTCACTTAGCTGCTGCTGTGCCTGCTCTATTGTGCACTCACAGATAACAAATCACTTACAGTAAGGAAAAGACAGAATTGTGGCTCCCTTTCTTCTCTGCATTCACCTGGAGAATTTGTTTGGCATTGAAAGGCATTTTGGCTCCAGTGCTTGAGAGGTGACATTAGAAATGAGATTTTGCTGGGCATGTGGAGGGATTATGTCTCTACTCAGGCTATGGCTAAGGGATAACCAGGAGGTAAATCAGCCAAAAATTGTGTTCCAAATTGCTGCATTGGGATATTCGTAGCAGCTTCTTTTTCGGCTGTATCCTCACTATAGCATGGACTGTGAACTATATACTGTACAATGGGGGGAAATTAAAATAAAGACTGGTGGCTACAATGCACACAGACACATAGGACAGTGTAATCAATCTTTAAAAGCACTTTTTCTTTCTCTAAATTCTGGGAATTTTCTAGACTAATTTCTTCTAAATTTTCTGGGAATTTTTGTTTTGTATTTGTTTCTCAAAAGGAACTGTGTAACCACTGTAGCTTTCCCTGCTATCTATGTGTCCCTGTATTAAAAATAAACAAACAAATAAAAAAAATCCAGGTATTTTATCTTAAAGCTTTGACTTTTCAATTGCAAATCAACCTACGGCAATAGGGATTCATGACCAGCGTACTCTTGTATATGGCCTCAGTCCAGCAAAGCACTTAAGCACATGCTTAATTTTAATTTTGAACTAAATGGGGCAGTGAATCACATGCTCCAGTCTCAAATGAGGTTAAAATTAAAATTAACCATGTGTCTGTGCTTTCCTGGATGAGGGTTGTGTACACTATTTCCACTTCTTGCCAGCATTTCCATTACTGCGAAATATTAATTCTTCTTACTTTTTACCGACTATTTCTTCATTTTCTTGAACAGTTTTCTTTGCCTCTTCATCAGATGGATCTTATTTCTGTGAAAAGCTGTGATATCAATTTGGTGTACACAAATTGATATCAAGGTAGAATCCCAAGGCAATTGCCCAATGGAATTTTTTCTCTTTTTTTTCCTTTTGAGTCTCCTGTAGCTTATTCCCCATCACAGATACATAAGAATTAAAAGTCAATTTGAGCAGCTAATGCTGCCTCTTGTGATCAAAGAATTTTAAAATCATATTTGCTATATTGCAAATACCCTACAGACTGGAAGTATTTGTGGTGATTTGCAGTTGTCTGATTAGAAGCAAAAAATCAGAAATTAATTTCAGTCAGTTTTACACACAACATCTTTTGAAAGATGGAGGAAAGGTGATCTCATTACTACATATTCTGTTGTAAAATATTCAGCTGGAGAATATCAAAATGATCTCTCATCCCTTTTATTAAGATGGCACAAACTCCTTGATATCTATCAGAATAATGGGGTAGTGTGCAGAAAGAAATGGAGGGAACATATGTAAATGGCTGACCAGAGTCTAGCTGTTTGTTTTTATTTTATTTTAAAATGTTCTTCTGTGCATTGAGACAGAAGAGTTTTTCTCTGTGAAAAGATTCCTCTATGACATGACCCAGAGCCATGTGCAACAGGTAAGAAAAATCAGCAAAACCAACCAAATGAAACGTCCTGCAAGCTCAAGGTGAACTTGCATCTGCACAAGACTGATTCTTCCCACCTTATCTAGTGAATGGTGTGTCTTTAGCCAGCTTTAAGAAAAAAATAAAAATCAAATAATGGACAAGGTAAGAAAGCTAATTATGTCACAGAAATTAAAAAAAGGTATTTTATCATGAGATAATCCCAGCTTCAATTTACAGCAGGGATTCAGGGATTTTTATTTGTGATATAAGTGAAAGTGAATTTGAATCCTGGGAACTCCTGAATTATCCTGCAAATCCAATGTCAGAGCCTTGATGCTTTCACAGGACAGGGGACACGTACTTTGTGATAGCACAGCTTCAGTTCCCAGTTTTCTAGGGACTGTACAAACAAAAGAGCTCCAGGTACCAGATCACTGGTACCGGAAGAATGCCATGGCTCTGCCATGGAGCTGCTGTTTCACAGACACCCTGCAGACTGAGGAGGCAATGCAGGGGCACGCACCGTCAGAGCAGTTCTCAGGAAAGCAAAGTGTTGCCCTGAGATGCCAAATACCACTTCTCCTGCTCTTGTCTCTGCACATTGCATCCAGATTACATCAAATTAAGCTAAAATATTTCCACTACTAAGCAGATTTCACCAAAGTATGTGGAAGAATGGCTACAAAGACTAATCACCAGAGAAAGGGGCATGAACTCTGAGGTAAAGAGAAATGACAGCACTGTGTCTGACATGAACTTAGGTTATAAATTTAGAAAAAAACCCATGCTTAGTATCTTCTTAACAGGGCTGCTGGGACTCCAGCTACTCTATACTCTGATGATCACCTGTAATGCTAGATGATGATTTTGTCAATGGTTTGCAGAAATTGGATGTACGTGTTTTTTTTGTTAATGATTCTCTAGAAGGAAAGGAAGAATATTTATGTAGAAACTCTGATGTGGCTGGCTGCGCTGACAAGAAATTGCTGAAAATAGGCCAACACTACAAGTGTAACAAGGAAGAGCTACAAAGGTCACTCATTAAGAGATCCATTTTGATTTTAGCCTGACTAGAAAGAATGTAGTCAGGGCTACATTAGAATAACAGCCTGGCTTTGGAAATCTGTTTGATAATGATCATCTTGCAGTGCAAATAAAAGTACAGTAATTTTTTTACTTAAAGAATAGGGAATCATAGAATAATATATGTTTGAAGGAACCTGTGAAAGACTCTAGTCCAACTGCTTGAAGCAGGCATACTTTCAATGTTAGTTTGGGTATTCAGGACCTTGTCTGGTAAACTTTTTAATATCTCCAATGATGGAGACTTCACAAGCTCTCTTGGCAGCCAGTTCCAGTGCTTAAACATGCTCACCGTGAAAAATATTTTCCTTATCTCCAGGTGGAATTTCCCTTATTGTAGCTTGTGACTGTTGCCTCTGCTTTCTCTGCACGTCTCTGAGAAGACTCTGGCTTTGTCTTCTGTATCATCGCTCCTTTAGGAAGTTAAACATGGTAATAAGGCTTCTCTGAAGGATTCTCTTCTCTAGGATGAACAAGTGCAGTCCTCTCAGCCTTTCCTTGCAGGGTAAGTGCTGTACTCCAGCCCCCAACCATTCTGGTGGCCACCTTCTGGCTTCCCCCAGTTGGTAGATGTCTCTCTTGAAAAGTGGAATGTAAGTTTGAACCTTCACATACGAAGTGAAGGTAGGTTCTTGATTTAATGTCATTTCAGAAAGTCAAAAGTTGATGTGGCCAAATTCATCCCACCTAACTCTAGCTGGTACCTATTGGAGGTTATTTCTACATGTACAGAGACACCTCCAAATTCCTGGTTGGATGCATACCATGTACTCCTTTATTTTTATTACAAAAATAAAACAAAGGAAACTCATGAATACATACCAGAAACGTTGCATCATAGATTAAACTGTGGGCTCTATTCACTCAGTCCCACAGTCTGGGCGCTTAAGCTTGCGAGTTCAGTACACCTAAACACTTACACCAGGTATGTCTATATCACATCAAACGCAATGTGTGCCAAAACTTTGTCTTGGAGTGGAGATCCCACAAAAGATGTTTAGTATCCAAAAATTTCTCATTTGTTGGTTTTAATCCACTTCTCTTTGTTCCAATTAGGTATGAAAAGAATAAGGAGATGGTTTCTCTTACCTGTTTCTCCTCCTCTTTGTAGTGTATTGATTGCTTTACACTTGCTTAGAAAGATCAATATTCCATTAGGTAGCAGAGGAACAGCACTACAGCAGAAAACAGCTTGGCTGTTGCCAAAATTGAAAGCTCAGTGTTGAAAGACAGAAGATTTTTTTCAAAAGTGGAATGAAAATCTTTTGGGTAACTGAGCAAATGAGGGTGTATTTCTACAGACCTAGTGGTCAGGTGTAGCTGTTACTGTCAAGAGAAATTGTTTTGCCCATCTCAACCAAATCTTCATTAAGTCAAGAAAGTACCTGATAAATGTGCTAAAGGAAACAATTTAGCAAGATGGTTCCAAGCAGGAGAGCAATACAAGAACCGTACAATGATACTCTGTTTAACTTCATGGGTGCACAGGGCATAGAGAGCCACGGCGGTATTGTCACACCTAATGCCTGTTTTGTCCTGAAGCTTGTGTTTCTCTACTGTGAGACGACTTCAGCAAGTAAAGCCACCACAGTTAGGCCTTCTTAGTAGCTATTTTCCACGGTTTTGGAAGGTGTATGTGATGTTCTTCTTCTTTCATTTTCTTAATTGCATTTTCATAATGAATAGGAACCTGTATAATTATATAATGAAGCATTGTAATTATGATGGGTACAGATATAATTAAAAATCTTTACAATATATCATGAATAAATGCAGGTTTCCTACAATGAAGACATTTTTAAAGATAACCAAGGGACCTATTTGTGTTTGCAGGTTTGAAGTCAAATGATTTACTATCTAATGGGAGGTACGAACCTATTGATTTCTAGTGCTTTGCATATTTAGCAAAAAAATTTAGCCTGGCATTCCTGGAAATTTTTATTAATATTTCCAAGCCTCAATAGAGCCCAGGCTCCTCCCTATACAGATGCTATACAACAGAGGTGGGGAGCACTTAAGAAATTTCATTATTGAGACTCTCTCTCTGACATCCAAAAAAACGGGCACCAACAAATTTCAGGACTGGCTCCAGTGTGTTCCCTAAGGAGTGACATGGGTGGTAAGTTTGACTCGATGCACAAAAGGTTGCTACACTTGTTTAAATGCTTGAATGTGCCCTGGAAAGACTGAATTCCTTAATTCCCTTATATCAGGTGCATGTTTTAAACTTAGGGCACAGTGATATCCGTGATGTAACACCAGAATTTTTCCAGAACATTATTTTTAAGAACTTGGTTTTGTAAATATATATATAGAATTTAATAATGAGCTCATTTTACAGTTCGTTTTTTACTAGATGAGAAAAAATTCCTTTAGAAATCATACTGAGATTTAACTTAATGTAATTTTTTTTTTTTAGAAACCAAACACTTACATTAGAGACAATGTGCATTATGCACACGTAGAGCTTTCCTTTATCATATGTGGGGAATGTTCTTGATAAAAAGACCCCTTGCTCAGTGTACTGTACTCTTCTTTATATATGTCAGAAAAAAAATGTAGATATTATGTGGGTTGGATTTTGTCTCTAATTTTGACTTTTCTCCTCAAATAATATCAATGGGGATTGCGCAGCTAAATCTCTGCACACTTAATGCCATGAAACCCTTTATTGTGCTTCAGGGAAAAAATGGGAAAGCAGAAAATTGTTACTCAAGGACATAACATTTGAAATGGCCATAAGCCAACAGAGTAGAAGGTGTAGTAAAGCCTGGAGAGTGGTGATTAAAAGTGAATACAGTGATGCTGAGCAGAATTGTCACTTTCAGTGACATGAAATGGTTTTGGCTGAAAGTGAATACAAATTTTTTGCCAAAATAATTTTTTTGCTAGTATTTCTAGAAAAAAGGCCACAGCTGACAGGATACTGATCTAGATTGTTTCAATTTGGTTTTCGGTTTGGGTTTGGTTTTGATATTTTTTTTAGTGGGGGAAAGGTATTATGATCTGCCTTTCCAATAAACTATGCTAGATGTAGAGATAAAGGGAATAGAGATTACATTACAAATTTAGAGGAGTAATTTCTCATACTTTCATAAATTCTCCTCTTCAGTCCCATTGCTGTTAAAATTTTACCCTTTTCTGGCACAAAGTAATTTCGAACACTTCTGAGTTACCATTTCGCAGGACACTGGCTAACACTGAGTGGTGATGAGACAACACTGAGGACATGAGGAGGATGGGATTAGTACTTCATGCAGGATTTGTGGAATTAATGAATTCATTGGCTGGTGCTATTTTGGAAAGGAATAGTTCTTACCTTGGTTGTTTTCCAGTAAGCAAATAGATAATAACCAATAACTGGGGGCAGTGATAGAACATGATTCTAGATAATATACTAGACCTAATTTTGAGGGGACGGACAGAAGGGGAGAACAGCATTTCAGCATTTTGTTGAGGGAAGTGCAGACATCTCACAAACTGCTGTCCTTTCTGCAGAAGACAAGCAGGAGTCAGAGAGGCAGGGGTAACATTGAAATTAGCCCTGACTCTTGAGGCTGTTCCAATATGATGGCAGGATTTCGCAAAGCTGTGCGGTGGGCTTTTCCTCAGCAGCTGTTTTTTTCTTGACAAAACTGTCCACTGGGTCTTGCTGTAGCAGATATTTCGCAGAGGTGTTGTTCTAAGGGGTGAGACTAGCATGTCTGCTGGCAGCACGGGCATAGCAGCAGATGCCTCCCAAACAGGCCAGGCAGTGTCTGCGCCAGAACGGCAGTTGTTGGTGACAGAATTTTCTCTCTGCTCTGTGGTCCTTTGGCAAAGACATTTTTTTTTTTTTTTTTGCCAAGTTCATCATTGTGAACCCTCCAAATTTTTTTCCCAAAGCAACTGAGGTTCAAATTGAAAGCTCATTAACCGTTGAGTTTTGTTACTCTTCCCTTGTGACAAAGAGGAAAAGAAACCTGGTTCAAAAAGCTAAAACAAATGGCATATATGATGAATTAAAAAAAAATAATTTTAAGACTCTCACTTGTTTTTAAGTGAAAGCACGAAGCATACACCTTTCTCTTGCATTTCTTATCCACTGATTTTGTTAAAGGTGAAAGAAGAGACATCATGTCCACTCATCCAAGCACCAGCTGCTAGTTTATAAATCCTTCTTTTTTTCTTTTTTTCTTTTGCCCTCAGAATGGAGGATTCCTGCCCTGATGTGAAAAGTAGGATTATACTAATTGCTCAGTTCAGTGACTTCAGGCTTATGCTTGCACCACGGAGAGCAAAGCTTGGCTTCTGCTTTCTTCCAATTTCAGTCCTGGCTGTTCTGTGTGCAGATGACAAACTTCAGCCCTTTGGTTTGGGAACTCAGTTCATCTTCCCAGTACAGTATTTCTTGGTTTGTGGGCAAACTTCTCCCAGTCAGGAGAGTAAGCGAAGAGTAGTCTCAGTTGTTAGTAATGTTTAAGCCAGTAGCACCTTCTGACATTATCCACGTTTATGTTGTCAATAACTATGTTCGCTTGCAGTCCCTGAGACAGAGTCGTGATCCGGGGCACTGCCTGTGGGAATACTTCTAGGCCTTTTGTCTCTAATTAATCACAGAATATATATGTTAAATTATTAATAGAAACAAGTTGTGCCCTTCAAAGGCACAAATTATTTAGAAGGCTTTAAATACCTTAATCTCTCTTCTGTCTCCTAAATAACCCTTCCAGAGACCTCTTATCTGTTTCAATGTTGGAGGCTTCTAACTTGCAGTGAATTTTTTTGTCCCCTGAAGTTGTGATTGCATGAGAGAAAGTGTATCAAGCGTGCCTTGAAAAGAAAACCAGAAAACAAATATGTGGAGTGGAGATAGCAGATTTTTTTAAGGCCTGTGTGTAGGCCTTTGTAGGTCAGTAAGGGTCTTTCCAGATTTTCAAAATGGAAGCTGGGCATTTGAAATCAGATCATGTCAGTGTGAATAGGTGTACACAGACAGTAAATCCTATGCCCATATTTTGAGCTGGCTGAATATGAGGCAGCGCTGGTCCAGAGGCCACTCATGAGGCTTGTCATGGCACGGTGCCGGGGCGGCTACACTGCCTCACTCACCAGGCGCAGCCATTGCCCAGGCACAGGGTCTTCCTGCAGTAAGTTCAGGGAAAAAAGATGTATGTAACTCGTTACTTTGGTGTAAATGACTTTCTTTAAACTCACGTTCCAGCTAACCTTACGGGAACTGAAGATAAGAGAGGATGCCAGAAGACTGTATTGTGCAGTAGTGAGGAAAGTGGTGAAACCTGGATAGCAAATGGAGGGGATGATCCTATGGCTGGTGACTGCGACACTGCCACAGGAAAATGATCTCATCAGGGAACATAGATGTGTGCGATTCCAGCACTGTCACACAAAGATTTAATCCACAGGTTTAGAAATGGAAAGGTAATATTTACATGTAAAAATCACACAGCTGAAGTCCAGATTTAAGGTATCCATGGGCATTGTTTACTAAGCATCTGGCAAAGTGTTTCCAGAAGGGGTTATAATTAACAATGTTTTAATTCCACCAAGGGGCATTTTTCTGCCTATATTACTGTTAAAGTAATTTTTCTCAGTGCTCCACTGCTTAGGAAAAAACAAACATTAAGAAAGGACTAGCCATCAGTGCAGAAAATCTGCAAAGCCCAATTAAAATTATTCCAAAGGGGTATAAATCAGTAGAAACCAATTCTCTTGCACTATTTGAAAGCCAGTGGTTTTCTCCATTAATAAAATTACCAGAACAGTGACCCTTTAATGCTGCTGAGCAATGGTTTGGATTCCACTGGAGCAAAATTCATCCTGAAAGCAACCTCCCTAAACCAGAGGCTTTGCACCTGTACTAACTTGTCCAACTTGGCCTGTAAACATTGCTTAATGCTTATTATATTCATACCTTGCCAAGGCACTAGGTTTTCTTCTACTCTGTGTTAAACACATCACCAAAAATCCACCCACACAAGTACAATTTGTGCACTTATCTAGGACAAAAGCTGTCCTTAGATTTATAAATCTTTAGTCTTAAAAATAGGTTTCCTTAGCATTTGGAAAAGCTGACATTTTACATAATTTATTCTTTCTTTGTTGAAGAAATAAAATGGTATTTTGATTTAAGTATAAAATGAAATTATTAGGAGATGGAACCTGCATAACCACAAGATGGAAGGTAACTCCCACAGGAACTGGGAGGTTGCTAATGTTTATGAATTAAAATAATTGTTAATGTACATGATGTAAAAAGGTATGTTTTAATATTATGACTCAGCCTTCTTAAAGGGACAAGAATGCAGTCTGTTTACTGTTTCTTAGCTTTGAAGAAGCGATGATAGAAGCTTTCTCCCCATTTTCTGGAGTAACTTTCACCAGAAAGGAAAAAAGTTATGGGAACTTTTTATTCTTTCTGAACGAAATTTGCCCTGTGCAGGTAGGTAGCACTGGGACTAGATACAGAAAAAAAAAAGAAAAATAAAAGAGAAAGAAAGAAAGAAAAAAAAAGTCAAGGATTATGTGAGGATTTCTATTGCACATATGCTTCTGGACAGGACTGAAATTCCCGTAGGGCATAGCAGTAGTTCCACAACTGTTCTTTGGGTGATGGACAAAACACAGACTACTGCCCTCGGAAACACATCCTTTTTCAACAGTGTGTATAACTATCTTGTAATGGTTTTGGAGAAACATTTCTGGGATGTTCATCATACATGAAGCTGCTCTTTAAATTTAAAGCCTTAGCAGCCTATTTCAATGCTTATTTTCCAAATATTGAAGTACTGGGGGCAGGAAAGGAGATTGTGTAGAAGAAAGAAGCATAAGAAAAAGAAAAGATGTTTTCAGCTAGCGAAAGGAGCAGCTCCTCCTGCGTACTGTAGTAGCAATGGTTCTTTTCAGTGCAGCTGCTGTATGTGTGGGAGATGGGTCAGATTTTATGTAACATTCAGAAGTACTGAAGAAAACTAGTGAAAACAGCTGTGTCACCTCAGCTGTACATCTGTGGTGCACTCGTATCTACCTGCGCTAATGGGGTTTGGCTAAAGAAAAGTTCCTTTCCCAGCAAGAAAAAGAGAGTATTGGGAATTTCTGGCAGAAACTCCTATTGCTGAGTATTCATGGACGTTACTGCTTATAAATGTGTTTAATTTAATCTAATTTTGCTTGTAAGCTCTCTGGGACTGAGGCTGTCTTTGGTACAGTGCTTGCGTGGCATTAGCCACTTTTATAAAGTGTCTGTCTAGATGGGAATATAGATGTGATGAAAGGAATATATTCTGGTCCAGGAAACTGCAAAGCTCCGTTAAAAGTAGTGATTGTGGTCTCTTTGGCCTAGAAATGGCTAGAAATGAAAAAAAGATTTCAGATACAAACCTTTTTTTTCAATCAATGTTATTTTAGATTACCAGAACTGGGAGTAAAACTAATGCTTTTTAGTCGTTTTAGTGAATTACATTTTGTTTGAAAAAAGTTTTCTATTCATTCATCTTGTATTGTGCAGTGAAATAGAACAAGTGTCTGTAAGCTGGTCACTTCTTTTTCTTTTTTTACCTTGGGCTGTTCTCTAATATTAATATATTAATAATATTATTAGTATTAAACTTTGGGATTACTCCAGTTGGAGGAAGTAGATTTTTATTTTTAACCTTCAGTAACTTAAAAAAAGTTTAACTTTTCAAAATTGTACTGAATCAGAAGGAAAAAATAGAAAAAACCTGTAATTAACAATTTTCCTCTTTTATTCTGTGTGAGAAAAGGACAGAGGAAAAATACAATAAAAAAAAGACAAAAACTAAATGGTCTTTACTGAAACAGTGTGGAAGCAACCAACACTGCTAAAAAGTTTTCAGCTTTAAAAAAGGTCCAGTCTTCACAAATAGAAATGTTCACAAGCCTTATTTCTAAAGAAAGGCTGAATTAGGTCAGACCAAATTGCCATGATACAATCAGATTGACTGAAAATTGAATCTAACAAAACATGAGAAATTACATTTTTTTGCTTCCTTTATGCATGGTTGGAGCTCTGACAATGCCAGCAGTAGTAGATGCTTAGGGAAAAAGCATAAAAAAATAAAGCAAATATGGCTTGCGCTCTACTTGTTATATTCTCCCCTGCTTCTACCAATCAGCAATTTAAGGACTTCCTGAGCCAGAGCTTGCACCTGTGCTCTGTTGTGTTTAATAAGCATCAATGAGCAACCTCACCTCATAGTTTTCAGAGATGTCCTTTTGAACACTTTTTTTTACTCTCTGTAATACCCTGGGACAATTTTCTATGACAAGAAACAAGTGAATAAGGCATTTGTTTAATTTTTCATAGCTGGTCTATATATTTATTTCAAAATGACCACGTTTCCTGCAATTTACACCAGCCTAGGCTGGTAAACCTCCTCTTTGCTACATTGCATCCCCTTGCTCCCACTGCATCTGCATCTACTGTTAGTCCTATGATGCTTTCTACTAAGATAAACCCACTTCTGTGATTCCATCCAATATCATAGATGTGGACCAAGCAACGGGTTCAGTCGAGTGACAACAATAACTAGAACCTTTTGAATCAGTGTATCGAGTGCCTTAGGACCTTGCAGTAAACCTGGCATGTATTTTTGTACGGTTCACTTCCCAGACAACACAACACCTCCCCAACCTTTCTCTCCACAGGAGCTGGAAGCCAAGGTCAGAGTCTGTACCTGACACTTTTACAATGCATCAGACAAGCCTGAACTTCAGCTGATGGTTGTTTAGCCTGGAGAAGAGGAGGCTCAGGGGGACCTTATTGCTTTCTATGACCACCTGAAAGGAGGTTGTGGAGAGGTGGTGGTCAGTCTGTTCTCCCAAGTAACAAGCAATAGCATGAGAGGAAATGGCCTCAGGTTGCGCCAGGGGAGGTTTAGATTGGATATTAGAAAAAATTTATTCACTGAAAGTGTCATCAAACATTGGAACAGACTTCCCAGGGAAGCGGTGGAATTGCCATCCCTGGAGGTATTTAAAAGCCAGGTAGACATGGTGCTTAGGGACATGGTTTAGTGATGGTTTTTGGCAGTGTAAGGTTGATGGTTGAACTCAATGATCTTAAAGGTCCCTTCCAACCTAAGTGATTCTATGATTCTGTGATGTATTTTGAATTGTTTGTCAGATGAACACAAAGAGAAGGAATGCATACCTTGGAGCCTGGGAAGAACAGTAAGCATACTTAAGGCCATAGGTTTTTTCTTCTCCAGCAGATATTGATTTAAAGTAATCTTTGCGGGCACAGTCCTTGGATAATCCTTTTCTCTACTTTGGAGGGAGAGAGCAGGAGGAGCAGAGAGGTAGGTCACCAGAGTGACTGCTTCACTTACTGGGTTATGCAGTGCCTATTTGGCCAGCAGGTCCAGTTTTGGACAATCAAGCCTATGCATTGTCATTCCTGCCAAGGTTCTCAGACTGGAAGTGGCAGTCACAAAAATGTCTCCCACCTCACATTTTCCATGCAGCTTGGCCTTTCTCTTGCTCCTTCGTAGTTCTGTGCTGTATCCCCTTTCCCCTGTGATGTCTGCCAGGTGCATCGGACTCATGGACACACCCAGGACACAGCTGAGGGTGACTTTGTGCCCCAGCCAGGAGGCATCTTCTCCTTGGCTCCTTGCGGCTTTGCTCTGTAATCCCATCTCTCCCTTTGACTTTACCTACATCCTCCGCTCTACTGATTTGAAAGCATCCAATTCAATCTGCAAATTGCCTATGGCTTACTAGACCCGGGATGTTTCATCCTGCCTGTGGGTGGGGCACATTGGCACATTTCACACTGATTTACTTTGAGAATCAGCTGTAAGAGGGGGTAAATCAGCTGTTCTGGGATAGGCACTGCATTCTTCCACAGCTCTGCAGGGAGTGAGATGGCGTCAGTGGCCAAAATTCAGCCGTGTACAAAAAGCCTGTGCAATAGTTCAAATCCTACTTTAATTCTTAGATCAGGATTTTCAGGGTATGTTTTATCGTGATCCTCTGCAAATGGGGAGACTCACCTTTAAGTGAATGCAAGTTTTTGAATCAGATGCTCCAGAATTAAATGCCTGCAGATATCTAAAATGGATGCAGTTTGTATTATATAATGGCTTCACATGATGCTAAATTGATTGTCAAGAAGATGAGGAGAGACTATCAGGAAGATATTTAGTCCAAACAAAAAAAAAAAAGCTGGGTGGAATATAGTCTTCACAAACCTTATCCCCATCTGAACTGTTCAAATCTTGCTCAAATTTCATTGTGCATTTTTTTCCATTGAGTTATCTAGTTACTCATAATTACAGAGGTATATCAGCAGCTGAAACAGGGAACTGGGGAAGAAACTGAATTAGACGAACTGCTGTTCTTTGTTTTGATGCGTTAGCTTCTGTGTTCCTATGATAGAAACCTTTTGTCTTACCCAGCACAAAATCAATGCTAGTTCTAAATCCCTGCTTCAGAGGACTTGGCAAATACATAACAGAATAGCTATCATTTCTGAAATAATCCAAAGCAAACTGAATTTTCCCATTACTCCTGCATAATCTTTCCAACATCATTAAAACAAGCAGCTCACTCTGCCATAGGAATTTTCTTCTTTTCTTTGTTTTTAATAAAAGATTATAGGTTAGAGAATGGTTTTTCTTATCTGTTTGCTTTGTGTCTTAAGCACTGTCTCTTTTTAATACAGTGTTGGAGATAGGAAAATAAAATACCTCATGAGAGTCTTCTACCAGTGATTAACTGAGAAATTAAATATTGTCTACTATTCACATATATTCCTAGATGACCCTTCTCAAAAGCTTTGCAACAAAACCTGAAAGCTTCCTTTACTAAGCCTTCAAGAGCTTAATGGAATAGAAATCATATTTTTTTCTTCCTACAAAAGAGAGTGTATTGTATGTGTATGTTGGAAATTAATTTGGCCCTCATTAAGGAGAAAAACTGTATGACATTGACTGGACCCTGGCATAACACAGAGAGGATATCTGCAAAATCCTCTCTATGGCTCTGCTGGTGCAGCTCAAGCCCAACCCATGTTACTCCTGTTGTTCTCACTTTGACTTTCTTGTGAGATGGGACCGTCAATTGTGCTGAACTACAGAGTGGTTTTCTGATGCCTGTAAATATCCACAGGGGATGTAGCCACTGCTTCCATTTCTATGCTCTCAAGTTAGCTCCCCAAAACTGAAAAACTTTAACGCACTGAGCGGTCTTCCCTGGTGGGGAATCTATTCTAACATCCCATGAATCCAGGACAGGAACAAAAAGTGTCAGAAATACTTAATCTCTCATCTATCTTCCCATGTCAGATCACTGTTTTTATTTTATTAATCAGTACTTTCTAAAAAGTTTAGTTTTTCCTCCTAGTAGCAGTCCTACTGGCTGCATCTAAACTGCAGATACATCTGCCCTGCAATGTGACCCCAGTACTGGGCCCCTGGGTCAGGGTATCTGCCAGAGCATGCTGTGGCTCCTTCCTTGCCATGTTTCAAAGGAAATCAGGCTGAAGAGAGGAGATAGTGCAGGAGAGATCATGCATGTGTTTGGTATGGACTTAAACAAATGATCCTGAAGCAGGAATGTTCCTCTCCACCTGTTTGGACATACCCAGAGATTTCATGGTACATATCTGAAGTGAAGGAAGCTAAAGATAGTGACGCTTTCCATAAGCTGAGGGCAAGAATAAATTAAAAAAAAAAAACAGAAAAAGAACAAAAGTCCTGTAATGCCATCATGAGCATGTTGACGATGATGGACTGTAAGTATAATACGCATATATTAATTCTAGTTTTTTGCTTTTTCAAGATATTTACAGCCTTGAAGACCTTTCTTTCAGCTCCACAGCTAGAGGTTTGTGTTTCTTGCATAGTATTCAGCATGCTGAATCTCCATCGAAGTAGCAGGATGGCTTGCTCAGAAAAAGGATGAACGTAACCCATGGACCAAATAAACAGGCCCTGCTTCTTTTGATCGCTTTTCCAGAAACCCGTCACTCTTACATGGATATAAGCATGACCATCACATGAAGAAAAAAATCTGTTCCTTCCACATCACCTTTCCATTCCCCCTGCCAAGCTGTGCACGACACTGTCACAGCTAATCTCTGACAAGTGGCTGGCAGTTGGATTGCCAAACGAACACGTGTTTGACATTCACCATAGTTCTTGTTTAATGCCATTGCTACAGCATGTAAGACTTGAGTTGAATCATGTTTGACCAGTAAACGTTCAGGTTTTAGGCATAACCACGCGATTTTGTGTCTATTACCTCTAGTTGTATCACAATGTTTTTCATAGCAAGTATAGCATTAGCCTGTACGAACTGTATCTTTAAACTGTAACATGAAATTATTTAACTTTCCAAGGTTAAGAGCTCTTGGCATTTTCTGCAGTGAAAACTCTACAGAGAGAGTCAGTAAGGTATCTTTGTGGCTTCTTGTGCTGAGACAGGCCCTCCCATTACTTTCCTTCCTTCTCTCTCTCCTTACTGAACTCCATTAGCTAGAAGAGCGAGAAAGATGTTATGATGATTATTAGAATTTAGGAATAGCTTAAGTGGAAATACATAAGTGACACTGTCTTCTGTACCTCAAATATTCAGCAAGAGTTTAGGGACTTTGGAAATACTGAGGTGGTCAAATGGCATAAAGGAGCTGTGTTGGAAGGGAAAACTGAATTCAGTAAGTGCAACTACTTCTTAAAATTCTTGAATGACGGTAATTTTTTTCATTTTTTATTTCTTTTAGCCTGGTAGATAAGAACCCTAAAGGACACAAAATAAGGTTTCCAAATTAAATTCAGACTTTATAGGATGTATGGAAGGAACAAATTAAGGAGCTTACTGACTTCTGCTTTCCCTCCATACCGTGACAGATTCCTTACTTAATGTGAATAGAACATCTGCTTCCTGCCCAATATCTCTCTGCATTTAATTTGGTTGTGCTTCATGTTTTGCAGAGGACTCAAAAGTTTTTGCAATAATATCATCTACTTGAATCTGCTGAACTCTGTTGTGCCAGGTATTGTGGGAATGCAAAATAAAAATATGTTCTGTGGTTCAGAGGTAACAAGCTATATGCCATATAAAAGATACCAGGGTTGATAGGTAAATTTGGATAAAGAGATGAGCTGGAGGAAGCAGTGAGATAATGTTGGTTAAAATGAGACTAACATTGTGAAAAAGCAGAGCTTAAAGAGGTGTTTGGAGAAGGATAAAAGGTGGATAGAAGGAAGGTCTTCTGGCAATCTGGGAATTCTGTGGTGGATACTGCTTCTCCACCCACCAATGTGGCTGCACCATGAACTGCTTATGTGCACATCAAGAGGAGAACAATTTCTATTTGGAGTATGTTTTGTATTTTCTCAATTCTCTTATTATTCGTTGTCTGACGTTGCCTAAAATCTCTGTTTCTACTTTGGTTTTTTGTTTTTGTTTTTTTTTTTAAAATTACCAAGTTGTCTCACAATTTGTGAGCACCAATTCTTTCCAACCTGTCTCAGTGCTCCAGGGGATACCTCACATTTGTCTTGTCCATCATATTGCAGTTGTGAATGCTCATGTGTTGTTATTTCCCTAGATGTTAAACTGAAAGAGATGGAGTGGTTTCATTTCCTGTTTGTTTTCACCTTGACTTCCCTCTGAATGCTCTTGGTAGATGTATTCATTAAGGATGCACTCATGACCAAATATAAATAAATGATATGGAAAGAAATATCCATCCCCCGCTTCTAGACAACATAGTGTTACATGTTTTGTAGCTGACCTGGCAGGATCTTGAAAAATTTTTTTTTTTTCCAGGTTTCATTCAAATGAATGTTGGAACCCAGAAAACCTGATTTGTTGGTACTGTTGTGAAATCAATTCATTAATTTTGTCTAATGTTGATATTTTAATGTGCTCTCTTTCTGAAATGTTCATGGAGCCATTAAAAACTTCTTCTTTTAGTTATTCAACAGTATCTTCACTGAAGTGCTTTCAAAGCAATGAGAAAAGGGATAATGAGTAACAGCAAAGAAAACCATTGAGACACTTTGTAGTAAACAATCACAGTGTCACAATCACACAAATTCACAGAAACAAAACTCATGCTGAAAACACATAAAGAAAAAGCCACACAAAATCACACAAACAAAATTCCAGCCCAGGTGTCCTGTATTATCTTTTAACAGCAGCCTTAGGAAGATTATTAGAGATATTCTAACTAGCGTGATGAAGAGAGTATATGTGCCTAGATAAAAGAATAAATAAAATATTTTTATACAACGTAAACTACCAGAGGAGCTTTTTTGAGCTCCAAAACTACATTCATTTGTTCTAATGTGAAAATTATACAATAGTAACCTGAATATACCAATACTACTAGATTTCTGACTTCAGCAGATTTGGCTTGAGACATACTGTTTCATTTAGTTTTCAGCTCTTGGGAACTGTCTTTGTTCCTTGATTGTGAACCTCATCTTGCATAAATTACAGAGCCAAAGGCTCCAGGGGTACAATGCAAATTTGCTTGTGGTACAGAGAAAGGGTTCACAGTCAAAATGTGTCAGCTGTTACTATTAATTACTATTACTGTCATGGGTTGACCTACTCCAATCCCTGTTCTGCTGTTCGCTGAGGTTCATTCTAGAATATCAGAAAATCTGTATCATTTTCAAACAGGCTTGTACTGTTATAAATTGGTCTTTTTCTTTATACAAAGAGACAGACAGCAAGATTATTCAGAAGTTGTTGCACATATTTTTTTTTTTTGCAATGTGTGCACAATGCTTGATTAAAATAGAAGCCTAATCAATTTATTAAGGTTCTATTCAGCAGAAATATTGAATAACACAGGCTTTCTTCTCCTTTTGACCTGTATAGCAGAAATGTAGCTGGATAGTCTATACCAGGGCAAGGATGCACAATAAGCACTGCACAATTTAATAATCCTAACTTGCTGAGGCATTTCTCAATACAGTCTATGACACGTAAATCCAGCTAATGGAAAAACTGACTGTTTCAGTAAATTTAAGGGTAAAAGCTGCATGGATCTAGTAGAATCAGGATTGGGTCTTTGAGTCACTATAAACTGAATGTTACGTAGCAAATCCAAGCCCTCCTAAATGCTGTGGTAATTATTTTTTTTTCTAAATAGAGTTAAGCTGAAATTGAATACTGGGAACATTATTTCTACAATAATATTTGAAAACTTTCAGTTGTAAAGTATATGCTGTATTATTTTCCTATATAGAAGATGCCTTAAGATGAAAAAATACATATGAATTTAAAATTTATTTGTATTCTCAGTTAAAGTTGAAAGATACTTACCAGCATCTCTAGAAAATTGTGTTAAGATGATGCCCTTTACATAAAATGTAACTATTTGAATCTACAATTCAAATCCAGGGGATACAACCAGCATCCTATTGTCATTGGATTGTAAGCACTTATCTCACTTTCATTTTATAATATTAGGGATTAATTAAATTTAATATAATTCAAATTTAAACAAAGCTGCACCTTCTCCATAATCTAGAGATAAATAGAAACACTTGACTGAAAACATGTAGCTCTGTCTATCCTGTTACCAGAAAGCCATGAGAATCACTTGAGCTATCTTCTACCATCAGTTAATTGACAAAACTTGGCTATTTATTTCCTTTCACATATCTCTATTAACTCATCAATGATAAAAAAATTTTTTCTGTAAAGTGGGTAGTGTTTAAGAATGGAAGTTGAAGTGACGTGTTATTCCCTATGAGTGGTTTAGTTGCAATTGTCTCTTGTGTGGAAGTTCTCAAATCCTTAGGCAGATGGAGAGGAAACTGGAAGCTGACCCTAAAAGCACACACCGGGAGCCTGGTGTCTCACCACATTTTCAATTAGCATCTGTAGGTGTTAACAGTGTGTATGTGGTGTCCCAGGCACAGCCTTATCTTACATCATTCACAGTAATTTAAGTAGGAAAAAATCTCTGACGAGAGCAGATGGCTTGGGCAGCAATGTCTCTTCTACTCCTCTGACTTTTTGGCACCTGCTTTGAGCTGAGGACCACCACTGTGGCTCCCAGAAACACAGTCATTAAAGGCAAACACAGTCCATTTTCATTAGTGTGGAAAACAAGAGTAGAAAACTGCTTTCTTCTACATCTTAGTGTAGTAACAGGACTAGAGGAACAACTCTAAAAGAGAAAGGATTTTTTTTTCTTGTTACTGTTGGAGGAACATTTAACTCTCAAATGGATTGTTCTGAGTTCCAGAATTTGTTACTTATGTAACCTCAATAAAGTCATGACCAGATGAAGGTCTTGTGAGGGTCCTTCTGGGTTCAACATACCTAAATAAATGATCCTGTACAGGGAGACATCTCTGGAAGGGTGGTATCTCCTCAATTCTGTAGCCAACAGCAGGCTATTAATATTCTCTTGTAACACTGAATCTCTCTCTTACATTATGTCTACTGTCTAAAACCCATCAGAGTATTCAGAGGGGAGAGGGAGTTTATGTCTTGTTTCCGAATGTTACAGATGTGAGAATCTGTGAGGGATTTGATGTACCACCAAATCTAAATACATTCTTCCAGTTTATCGAAGTTCAGGTGCATTTTCAAGGTCATGTTAGCTGTTAAGTAGTTCCTTTAAAGCTATATAATAGCTGATGCAGAAGATACCTTCATCCAGAAAGATGTGAAAAAGCTCAAATGTTTCACTGGGATCAAGAGGGCACTTCGTACAGTTATAGTTAAGTAACATGGGTAAGTGCTGAGTTGCATTAGGAGAGGATTAGATATTCCTGAGTGTCATGGAAGTTGGTAGCGATGCTTCAGAGAGCTAAGCACCAGGTCCTGGGAACTGCTGCACTCCTTATACATCACATATTTAGACAAAAAAAATGCTTCCACTAAATTCCTTATTGCAGAACCTGGGACTAGAATGAAGTGAAACATGAAGAAACTCTTATTGATAATATAAAAAGGAAGCACATCTTAGACCTTTGGGGGGCTTTGTGCTAAAGACTAGATCAGATGAGCTAAGTCATGTCCATGCAGAATTTACTGTGAAAGTTGGACCATATACCAACAGACTTAAACATATGATATACATGAATGTGACCTTTAAACTACTTTTCTAAGTTTCCACGTGCTGCAGAGCTGAGTAAACAAAGCATCATATTTACACTCAGCAACTTTTTGAAGATACTTCTGTTCTTCTCAAATCTCAATGACATGCATCTTTTTTAGATGAATTAATTTCTGCAGCTCTTATTTTCTAGATTATTCCTGGCTGCAGAATGAAAGCATTGGGCTTGACTTAAGAAATCTGTAGAGATAGAAGGAATCAATTTAAAAAATAAAGTGCATGTGAAGGAGGTAAGTCTGCTCTAATACTTTGAACTACGTGGGCTTGCAGATCATTACTGCAGTGCTTTCTAACTCTGCTGCCACCTCTGCCTTGCTGACATTTTTGTGTTGACCTAAACTATAAAAACCCAGCCATGTTTCTTGTTATTATCTATTAAAAATTGGTGCAATATGGCTATACAGCAAAAAGTCATTAAGCAAGCAGCTAAACTAAATTTTTCTTGGCTGATCAAAAGGCACATAAATCAGACACAACTTAACTTCATGATCATTTCTTTTCCATATATTTTCATCCTCCTTTAAACTGTACTTTTCATGTTTCAATATCAATTTCACTTTAAAAGCATGAATTAGAAAGGGAAAACTTAAAAAAAATACAAATTTTAAAATCTAGCTATTTCTCTTTTTAATTGTAAAATTTACTTTGAAAAAATCCTTCTGCCATGAAGCCATGTGCCCCAAAGGATCCACCAAAGAAATGAAAATAATAATTTTGTTGCAATGGGGTCTTAGTTGGTAAACGTTGCCAAAGCACTCTTGAGACTTTCACAGGATTGTAATGCATATGTTTGTAGAGGAATGATGTTAACAAACCAATGTACTAGTGCTACATCCAAGGGCTACTGATATAGTGCTCTGAATTATTTAAAGTATAAAAGTGTAAAAATGCCTTTTCAGACTACCCACGGACTCAAATTTGGTGTTATTGCTACTGTTGCTGCTCCTCTTTTGTGTGGTTTTTTCCAATAGATTTTTTCAAAGTACATTTATATTAACTGCATAAATCTCACTGTGCTCCCAGGAGCTGTATTTTATGGTTGCGTTATATTTGCAGAGGATGAGATTGGGGCACATAGAGGTCACTGGCTTGACCCTCCTAAAGTAACTTCCATTGAGGTTAAGTTGACATCACAAACTGAAGGGAGACTGTAGGACTTGGTAAGAACAAAGTCACAAACGACTCATATCCATTCCTAAGGCAAGAGAACCCGGTCCAATACCCACTTAATAGAAATACTCCTTGGAGCCTTTTCACAATTAAAACCAAATCACTATGCTCTTGCTCACTTCTGCAGCAAGTAGTCCAGATGACTTCAGAGGGACCGCTTGTGACAGAAAATAGTACTCAAGGATTGCTTTCTGGCCCTCACAGGTCCCCCACAGTTGTTTGTATCCAGGCATGGTAATTTGTAGAGGTATCACAATTTACTACTCTTTCAGGCTGCTGTGTTTCTTTGGAATCACCAATTTCAGAGGCAAAAGGAAAAGGCTGTGTACAGCAAATGCTGTCCTGGTGGCTCATGTTGGCTTTTTGTTTGGACTTCTCCATAGAAGGGAAATAGTAAACTGTTATTCCTGAGGTTGTTTCCCTCCAAGGACTATTTCTGTCTACGTTATTAATTCTGCCTCTAAAACTACAGGATAGAAAACTAAATATGCATTTGAAATGCTTAAAATGAATGCCTTATGCCATAGGAGCACATAGTCAGCTGATGAACCTCCTCAGTGACTCCTCCATTGAATCCTTCACTCTTGTTATGTGAGTAGGCATCTGCAAACATGGGAAGGACTTCAAGTGTTAGGAGTCAGATTGGCAATAGCCCTTTAGGTATACTTCTGCAATGCTGCCTAAACTCAAGTGCTGGGTAACTGACAGATTTGGCTTCCCTGACTGTGGATTTGTTTTCAGAATGAGCTTCAGATGGGCTGTTATTCCAGGATCCACTTTAGCAAAGCTTGCAATTGTTAAGTGATGTTAATGCAAATGAGTCACATTATTACATATATTGTAATAGCACAGGATGCCTTCCACATTTGTGACAGCAATGTGCATACAAATAAGGACTGTTGCCATCATGAAGAGCTCTCAGCCCAATAACAGAGCCATAATTAGGTTATGAGAACGCTGGGATTATTCATCCTGGAGGAGACAAGGCTCCGGGGAGACCTTATAGCAGCCTTCCAGTACATAAAGGTGGCCTACAGGAGAGATAGGGACAAAATGTTTAGCGGGGGCTGCTGCGATAGGATAAGGGGGTACTGGCTTTAAATTAAAAGAGGGTAGATTTAAACTAGATATAAGGAAAAAATGTTTTTACAATGAGGGTGGTGAAACACTGGCACAGGTTGCCCAGAGAGGTGGTAGATGCCCCATCCCTGGAAACATTCAAGGTCAGGTTGGACAGGGCTTTGAGCAACCTGATCTAGTTGAAGATGTTCCTGTTCATTGCAGGGGGGTTTGGACTAGATGACCTTTAAAGGTTCCTTCCAACCCAAACTATTCTATGATTCTATGACAGGAGAGAAGACCACCAAACACCATTGTGCCACATCTCCTGTATTTAGCTGTGCTAGGGAACCCTTCTTCACTCCCTTGGCTCAATCTGTTCTGTGATTAACCAAGCAACATCTCATCTGTATGTGAATAATCACAAACACTGTGAAAGGATGAAAGCCATTGTGCTGGTGTCAAACTCTAATAGCAAGCAATTCTGGAGTGGTTTCCAGAACCGTAATCGTTTCAGTCATTTCAAAAGAGTTTAAAGTAGTCGTTAAAAGGAAAGCGCCTCATCATCCTGGGAAGTAGAGACATTCTTGGCCTTCAGTCAGGCATTCTTCAGAGCTAGTGACACATTTATGTGATTATAACGCCAAATGACTTTTCTGTCCTTCTCTGTTTGTATAATAGATGAGATGTGTGTGTTATACAGGATGGAAGGAATAAGGGAGGATGGGATATTTACATTTCAAATATAGGAAATTGCAAAATTCCCTCATTATCCAAAAAAAACCCCACCAAACCCAGGAAAACCAAACTGCGATTTTAACATCAAAGGTGTAAGTCTAAGACAGGTTCTTGCATCAGAATTGCGCAAATGTAGCTGTCTGATTTCTTGGCCAACCTGGGGCACATCAATTCCCGATGGAGCTATTATGTGCCTGTTTTCTGCTGATTTTTTCAGTCTACTCAAAGGACAGGTAAGGCTATTCTGAAGCCAGATGAAAAAGGTCCAAAACCTGCCGTCAGCTAAACTGGTGCAAATCATATTTGATCAGATATACCCCAGATCTACAGAGAAACTGAGAGCAGAATTTGGCCCATTGTACTTTGCAAGTGCAGTGCAATATTACACATATGGATCTCTTGATGCTTTTGCCGAGTGTTCTGATTGAGTTAAAATCACTACCAGAATTAGTCATCGTGATTAGTTTCCTTTGTTGTATCTATTTCACAAGTGTTTCACATTTGCAGAGTAAATACAACACTTTAATAAATTGTTTAATAGCCCCAGCTGTGCTTCCAAAATTTGTTCAAACAGTTAAATGGGGGAAAAAATCTTAAATTTAAGGATTTTTCAATATGTAAATATAAATTTTGATTTTTGACTTGGCAGTCAGTCTCTACCATTTAAAAACATGCATAGATTTTTTTCGTCTTCTCAAAAGGCCAGCTGTGTTATTACTTAGCTGGTCTGTTTTGTCAGCGTGTGCCAGGCCCCGGCTCTGCCGCAGTCAGGGAACTCGCCCTTGCACCTGTCAAGGACCAGTCTGGAAAGCTGTGCATGATAAAGAGTCAGAGTGACAGTCCAAAATTGTTTGTGCAGCAACCTTTAAATGCTTCGAGAGACTTTTCTTTCATGTTTTAACTGTACAGTTTCAATTCCAAAAGTCCTGCTTTCTACACCAAACAGTTTTCAGCGACAAAATAAAGGAAGTTTAAATTTGTAGGTAAACCCTGACATTGAAGTGCTGAAGTTCCTCAGAAGTAAGGTATGTTGAAAAGTTTTGTCATTAAGAGATTTTCCATTGAATTCATATTGTAAGAGATGGACTACTCTTTCACAGATCAAATAATCTGGAAATACAGAAGAGTTATCATTGGATTTCTATTTCTTTTTAACAAGTGTGCCAGCCTGGATGTGGCCCTGGCCAACCTGCTTTAGCTCACCCTGCTCGAGCAGGGGGGACTCAGTCTCGAGGAGCCTGCCAACCTCAGCTGTGATGTGATTCTGTGCATTTCTGTGAGATTTACACCCTGTTTATGCTTGGCTAGTGGACCAGATAACATGAATACTCTAGCATAACTTTGTCCTTAAACCATGTATTACAGGTTTATGAGTTAATATAAATAGATGCAAGAGAAAGAATGATTCATCTTTCACCCCTTGAGAAACTGTAATAGCTTACACTAGGTAGACTGTCAGTATAGAATAAGATATTTCCCATATTGGTACCTAGTTCTTGGCACGTTTTTTTATTAATTCCCTTCAAAGCACAGAAACAAATCTTGAAATTTTAAAATGGCACTTTGCTTAGTACAAGAATTAAGCTTCAGTGCCCTTAGGTGGAAATAATTGGTGTAGTTTTATGATAGTCAGAAACTAATGAGAATTGAATCTTTTTGCTTTCACAAAATTTATCCTGTGTTTATCATCAGAACAGCAAAAAATGCGAAAGAATAAAGATCTGCATTGTCAAAAAAGATTTCTATATACGTAAGTATATATATACATAAATATATATAGTACAAATGCAGTGCTAATTAACAACGGTAAAATTTTATATTACCAATGTGCTAGTAACTTTGAAAGTATTTAGACAATACTTCAGGATACATGCTGAAAAATAATATGTTCTTAAATGCTCCCTGTTAAATGAGCCAAATAAATGAAACCATCGTTATGTTGCAGAAGATCGCTTAGATCAAGGTCATGAGAGAGAGTATAATAAAAGGCTAAGAACTGACTGGGTTTTTAGATACCAAAGTAACTTTATGTGCGGAGTTACAAACTCAGATGGGACTTGTAGCAGCCACAACCCATTCAGTCTCAGTTCTACTAAAGTTTTACTATCAAAACCTTTTCCCATGTAACTAAAATGGTCATATGCCAAAGTGAGTAAGTCACATCCTTCCAATGTAAACATGAACAACTTATTACAAATAATTTTGGTTAGATTGGAGAATGTCTGCAAGTGCTAAATAGATCACAGAATGGCCATGCAGCAATCAGATTTGTCTCGTTTTTCATCCGAAGACTGAGTCTAGAAAATTATGTCACTATATTCACCGAACTTTACTACTGTTGAAATGTATTCCTGGGTTTTTTACCATTTTTTCATGTGCTTGAATGTTTATAGTCCATTTTTCTTCCAGTTCTTATGGACAGCTACACTTTCAGAGACTGGGACTTCTGTGATCACATTCAGTTGATATTGGATGGTCATTTGGCCAATTTGGTTAGGATACAGACTATCATGCAGTATAAAACTAAAGAAATGAAGAAACAAGTACCTGTTCCTATGGCAGTCAGAAGGCTTTCCATTAGGATCCTAGTTTATTTGTAAAACAGTTCCTTATTTCCAGTCAGCATCACTGAGTTTATCGTGATGTCCCATCCTGCCCTTCCTAATGGACATTTCCATCCACTGATGCCTTTGCAGCAGATGTGTTCTGTCCCAATTAGAAATTTCACGTGGAGCTGAGCCCAGAGGATATTTTAACACTATTTAATTCTATTTCAGCTGACACATATTGAACTGCTTACTCTTTTGACAGCCTATTCTTCCTATCCCATATGTGTGATTTTTCCCTCTTCTTGACAATAGTATACAGTTATGCACAATTTGTGACTAACACCTATAGTCACTCCTTGTTGAATGGATTTTTCATACAAGTACAGGACAATCACTTAAAAAGAAGAGCATTTTCAGTTGACTGGAGTGAAGTTCTGTTACACAGTACAGGAAAGGTTGTTGGTTTTTTGTTGTTTTTTTTTTTTAATTTGCCTGCATGAATCTCCATTCTAATCCTGGTTTGTATATTTTACTATCAGTATAAGTCTAAAAAAAAATAAATTATTTTATTTAAGCAACACTAATGACAAACTAAAGCAATATTATTTTACATACGGCAACTAGAAGATCTGAAGGCAAAGCTAACCTTTACTGTATTTGTATAAAACATCAATTATGTATAAAATGTGTTTGTATAAGATGATGTCCCTATTAATTCATCTTTCACTTTAAGCTGAACTAAAGACATTGAAGAAGTCTGATTGCCAGTCTTGGTCCTGCAGCCAAAAAAAGTAGTGATGTGGAAGGTTACATGCATATGGGGAAAGGCAAGGCCTTTTACTTTTTAAATTTTTGCTACTTTTACAACCTTTTAGGTTGGAAGTTATTCTTGTCTTCATCATCTAAATTTATAGTGCAGTTATAGTACCCTTCTAGAATAGCTTCTCTTTTCCCTGTCCAGAAAGAAACTTCATTTATAATTATATCAGTGTGTTGATTTGTTGTTGCTTTTTGAATTATTTTAATTGATAATAGGTCAAGCCTATGTTCCTTCACATGGAGAAAGTATGTGAAAAGGCTGCAAGGCCTGTCTCGCTGCTCTTTATCTATAAAGCAATAAATATTTGAGTAAAATAATTGTGATGTCTCTTTTTCCCTGGACTATGGGATGGCAGCAATCCGTGATAGATTTAGTGCCCTGGAATAATCTATTAGCTTCCAGGTGAATGGTGTTGGAGGTGGAGAGAAAGAACAGAGACGCCTGCAGGAGAACACATTGAGCAAAAGAGCAGCTTCAGCTGGAGAGAAGCAGATGTGACATGATGTAGTGTTGCTCTCCAGGGTGAAAATATCCTACCTAGAGAGTTTCCTGAACAAAAGGTAACTTTCAAATGTGATTGGAGTCACTAATTAATTGTTCTGGTGTTCCATCTGATATTCCATCCTTATCTGCAGAAGCATGTCTAAGAATCCGTAGGCTTTCAGAGTAAAATGGAGCTGTCTTAGGACAGCATAACTAAAAAAAAAAAAAAAAAGTTGTAAATCTGTATGCTTTCTTCTTGGGTTTGCACACACTATTCTGTCTTCAACCCAGAAAAATTAGGTTTTGCTATTAATGACATGAACAAAATCAGTGGGATATTACTGCATGGTCTTTACTATGTTAGGTTAGGTTTGACAGGTTTGTGTTCAGTTTCTTGTAATTTCTTAAGTCAGGCTATCAAAGGAACTCTTTGTAAGCTTTATTTCAGACCCAGCAGGAATATTTTGAGAACAGTTATTCTTATGATATTTTAACTAAAAAATGGTAGAATTGTGTCAGAGGCTGAGCTCTTGCAAATTCCAATATGATGCGTTAAAGACTTTTGAGCTTTTTTGGCATTATTATTCTGAATCCAAACTTTAGCTTTCACTAATCTTTATTCTGATAGATGTAAAGCAAATTAATGAATTAAGCATTTAAGAATAAAATAAGCATTGTTTTCTATCTGAGATAAGCATAATACCATTTCTGTATTTTTACATTTGTCTCAGAAAGGTTTTGTAAATGTAAGACTTGAAAACATTAAGGATCATGAAGTCTTAAGCATCAGAATTCTTCTCACTTTTGTAGTAAGTGCCAGAGGAGGTTGTTCTGCAAGAAAAGAGAGAAGTTTGCCTGCGAGAACAGGATTTCACACTATGACAGCAATGACCGTTTACAACAAATAGAGTTCAGAAAAATTTTTATAGGTTCATGTCATGAGAATACATTGGGGAAGAGGCTCAATATCACAGTAGAATTGGGGTTTTTTTTGAGGAAAAACAGGCCTGTAGTCTTCACAGCTGTAAACTTGGTCACAGTAGATATGACCTGTGTAAATGGTGGACAGTCCCTATTTAAATTAAGAAGGATGGAGTACACAGAATTACCAGTTTAAAATTCGTGAATCCTTTATATTTTCCCTTCATTGTTAAACCACTGCCTTGACCATTTATCAATTGTAACTCTCCAGGGTGTGTCTGAAGTATAACGAGTTTACACAATGTCTGCTGTAGCGTGTCCCAGCTAATGGTTAAACCCTTAGCAATCCTGTAATAAACATCAATAATAATGCTAATAAGTTAAAGCATAGAACTGTTGCATGTTAGAGCATATGTAGAGTGCAGGTTTACTTGAAGTGTAGAGCATATTCTGAAATGACGTGTGTGGCATAGCGAATTTGTTAGGCTATTATGTTAGTCCTGCTAACAAAGAAAGTGAATTTTTGTGGAGATGAGTTTTCATTGAGTGGGGAACAGCTTTTTCTAGGTTATACTAATTAGCACATATTACTAAGTTTAATTTTCTTACTGCTTCCTCCAACAAATTACAATGTTTATGTAACTCAGTAATTAAATCTGGGGCATCTGATTGTCTTTTGGCACTTATCATTAATTTCTATGGGACTAAGATGCTTGAGACTGTCCATATGTGATCATAAATTATACAGTGAAGGCCAGAGAGAGAAATTTATGCCTCTGTGATCTAATTATTTTTTAGGTAGTCCATGACGCATTTTCCCTCTCTTCTCTGTCAGCATCCAAATCCACAATAAAACAGAGATTTAGATTCTCCACTTCTGCTGTTTCTAACAGGAAAATTACCTCCAGTGAATAGTAAAAGTTTCATGTTTGCAAATATTTGCTTGCTACTCCACCTGTTTTCCTAGAACAGGTAGCCATACAATCCGTTGTCACTAAAGGCAGTTCTGAATGAAAAATATAAAATACAGCATTGTATGCTGAAGAACCATTCAGAACTCAAACCAAAGTAATAAGAAACTTTATAAAACCACTCTGGACAAATTTGTGCGTAGTCTGAATCAGACTCCTTCCTCTGAGAAGGTTGTATCCAACCTGTAGAAAGCAGTATTATTTGGTACGTCCTTGACATATGCGGGAGCATACCTCAGTGCAACTTTCTGAACACCTTTTAATTGTAGATCTCTAGACATATCTAAAGACTTCGCCGCTTTTTATCATTATTTTGACAGCAGAATATTTCTGTGCTATTATTATGGTCAAAATTTATTTTTTTTCATTATAAAGAGGCATAGTTCAAGATAAGAAACAGCAGGTTGCCAACTTTCCAGAGAATTTTTTTTCAAAGTATTTTTGTCTACAGAGATTAAAATTACTCTTGTGGAAATTTTCGAATACAGTTAAGGAATAGCTTGTCAAAAATTCTTTATTAACCTAATGATAGATTTGAATATCTTATGGGATTTTAGAAAGTGCCTGAGCAAGTTGGAACTAATGAAGTTTGAGCATCTGATATGTTTAGCTATCTTAAAAATTCTGTGAGATGCTGATGCAAAACGATAAGAGAATTTTTTACAGATGGACATAAAATATTTTAGACCCAACCACATTTTCGAAAGTGCCTTAGAGGCACTTAATTGCTTAAACTAGAAATAAACCACCCTAGTATTTAAACTACTGAATATAAATATGCAGAGAAGTATTGTCGCATTTGTGAAGATTTAAGGCTGGAAAAGAAACAAGGCTTGTAGGGAGAAGTGGCTAATACCATTGAAAACCGGAACAATTTTCCAGTCTTTTCATCATATCTCCTTAGTGTGTCTGACAGCCTGTTTGCCTTTTCCAGAGGTATCAACTAGTCTATTAAAATGTATTGCTTCCCTGAGAAAACCTTGTATTTCAACATGAATATCAATCTGTTAGTTATTAAAACGAGAGAGTTTAAAAAATGTCCCTTACTTTGTACTTAAAGAAAAAGCTAAAGCATGGGAAAACATAACAAGGGCTCACCTTGGGATTACATGCAGTGACAGTAATGATAAGTGCTTCTTAAAGAAGTGCTACACCTTCCAAAGAACTAACTCTTTTCTGTCTGAAGGAGAAATCAGAAGAGCCTTCAAGTAGCATAGTAGCAAAACCAAGCCCCAATTATTATTCTGTAGAGACAGAAACTGCAACTCTTCACTATTCATGATAAAGGCAGCCAAAGCCCCTTGGGTTTTATGAGAACGCTATTTGATATCCTCAAGCAACCTTGTGTCTTGAGACTGTTTATCAATCCAAGCAGCACTAAGTGCTGTACTTAGCTGCTAGGTAAGTATTCAGGTCAAACTGGCATTAGATAATATTCTGAAAGTTCAGGTCAATGTTCTCATGAGAAGTATGGTTGAGCAGACTGAGGCCAAAGGAGTTCAAATTTAGTGCAACTCTACCTTACTCTCATCAAAGCTGCGGTGGTGGACATGACACACTGGACTCAAGACCCATACCAGCATTTTACTTTCCCACTGTCATTTTTGTAAGCAAAACATGAATGCCTGCAATGACTTCTCAGCAAAATCCATGAGAGTGCCTCTGTATAAGGCAGTGAGCTGCCTCAGTGCTGTAAATCGCCTCTTGAGACACCTGTAAGTCTACTTTAATGCAGAGGGAACAGAGGTAGACTGAGTTCCTGACTACGCTGCCTTATCTGAATACCAAAAGTTAGGCTGAAGTTACTCGTGTTTTACTTTCAACTTGAATGGAAATGCAAGAGGTTCATTTGGTGAAGGAATGGGAATATACGTCCTAAGCTGGTTCTGTAAGAGTGTTTTAGGTCTTCTCAAAGGAGATAGTAGCTAGTTGTATCTCTTGTTTACATTTGCAGACTTGAGATCATACTCACTCTGGCTGAAAGGTCCATTTGCACCAGGTTTTCAATGTTTTGTGTTATTGTCCTGAAGGACAGTTTGCCAGTTATGTCATTTCAATAAACTGCACATGCTTTGCTATATTTTTACCTTCTGTTCCTTTGCTTTTGAAAGCTTAGCTGGAGAGTGAGAGCTGCCAAAATTGCAACTGTGCAGTATTTCCTGGCCTGGCAAGTATGACATTTTTCCCTTGCTGACAATGCCATGAATAGCTGAATGATAATGTGGTTGTCGCTTTTTAAGCCTTTCTCACACCTGTCTTTGTTCATCTGTAGAGATTTCATGTTCTCTTTAAAATGACTAAAATGGAAGCATTTCCAAACAGTAGAAGGAAAACATGCCCACAAAAGCTCCTTTCCTTTCTACTGGTAAGGTACAGGCCAATGAAAAGTAGCTTTTACTGAAATTGGTCAAAACCCTTTACATAGGGGAAAACAATCATGTAGTCCAGAGCTGAAATTAGGCCTGAGTTAGTCTAAAAGCTTCTGGAAACCCAAAATCTGATGGTTTAGATATCACCCCTTCTCTTCCACAGGGAAGACACTGTCAAAACCATACGGTTCAATCCTATAGTTGAAGCACCTGGGCTCTGTGACATGTACCTACCTCCTAAGAAAATTACTTGCACACAGAAATATTTTGCCAGTCATGAACACTTTTTCCACATTCTGAACTTAGTGAGAAAGAACATTATGGCTTGTCATTCAAATACCAAAGTTACAAGTTGATAGGCTATAGACAGTTATAAATTGAGAAGGAGTTGAAGCCACATCTGTTCTCTATTGTCCCATTCCTGTGTTGGGTGACTGGAAGAAGCCACTGATAATAGCAATGTACATCTGTAAGTCTCCAGAGGGCCTTGCAGAGGGAGCAAGTGTCTTCTATGGAGAGCTCTGCTCCTCAAAGTGTATGGTAGTAATGAAGTTACTGCTAAGTGAGTTGAGGAATCCAAAGATTTAGACACTAACCATCTAAAACAGGAAATACAAAAAAAAAGGAAATGCCTTTTCTGTAACTTTTAATGTTTTTCATCTCATAATTGCCTAACCTGCACTGAGAATTGCTTTTTGTCACATCTGCTATCTCATTCGTGTTTGTTATTCTTGGATTTCTTTTCCTTGGGGACAATTTTGTTTGTAGTTGCTGTTTGCTTACAGGATTGGAAATAAAAATAATTCACTGTTTGTCATAAAACAATTTACCTGAGAGAAAACAATAACACCACTGAGGTGACTGTACAGTTACATTTCTTGGTAAATATGTATTTTTTATTGATTGCTTTTATTTTCACAATTCCTCTCTCACAGCCCTTGACAGCCTCTAATTCCAGAGGATAAATTCCCACTTGCTCCAAAGCAGGATACACCAGTTAGACTGATAAAGACAGTTGTATTAGCAGTGAGTAATATCATAGAATAGAGACAAACCAACAATCAATAATGGTAATAATCTGTTATTAAAAAATAATTTTAAAATGACAGCAAAATTGATATTTTGCATTTTTTCCTCCATGTCTTGAAACCACAAATCAAGATTTTTAAAAGCAAGCAACCAAACTTAGTTTGTATGGGGTGCATTTTAATGACATCTAGGAAAGTAATCAGTATTAGTTTTGTTGCTTTACATAGTTTAAAAAGCTCCTGTTGATCTTAACTGTGCTGGCTAACAATTTTCCTCTTCTGGCCTTGTCTCAATTTTCTACAAGTTCTACCTCTTGATTTGTATGTGTTATTGTCAATTGTCCTATTTTTGTAATTTATTGTGTTCTTTTCTTATTACTTCACAAATTGTTTCATCTCTACAATGAACCTTTAAAAACTAGTAGGTCTCCTTGATTATTATTTTGTAGCAACTGGAAAAAAAAATAGCACTGTAAGCTGCTCTCACTCATGCCTTTCTGTTAAATTCACACCAACAATCTGTTTTGTAATTGTTTCTAGCTTTCTGGAATTGGTTCTTTAAAAGCACTGTGGTTTAGACTTTATTTTGCTTGCATGTAAGAAATGTAGTAGGATGACTGGTTTTACCTCAACTATCACAATTTTTTAGCTCCAGGAGGAATTAGTCATTATCTCTGAAACAGATTTCCTAGCACATTGGATGCAACCTTTTTGATTTAGGAAATTATCTTCTGGACTAGCACCAGTCTTTTAAGGTACACATTTCATATTGTAGCCCTGCATGTTAATGCAACATTTTTCTCTAGGTAGAAACTATAAATTGATATTAAGAATCTAGGCATCCTTTACTTTTTCTGGTTTTATGGTCTGTGCAAAGTGTCATTTATATCCCATCTCATGCTTTATCTGTTATCACATTCAGGATCACTTTAATATTATTTTTCAGTGAATCAGGGAAAGGTAATTCTATTTTACACAGTTTTCTCAAATGCAAGTAACATATTTTGGAAATCTCTAGTTTCTGCTTATGAAACAGATACAGAATCTATCCCTGTGGTTGTTCTATAATGCAACATCTTTCTCATATTACATATTTTTCCATAATGTCTTCTTTACTTCAGGATGAGAAGCAGTAGCTTATATCTAATAAATGTCAGGCAGAAGATGTGCCAAATTTTCAACAGCAAACTGCAGTGAAGTGCACAGCCTAAAAGCTGCAATATATTGTTTGGATTCACAGGCTAACAAGGACTGTTAGATATGTCGTGATTCTTTTATGGTAATATTTTTGGTGGAAATGAAACCCCTTAGGTTGAACCAGGTACTCATCTTGCTTACTTATCCTCAGATTCCTCAGACTTTTTTTATTTACAATGGCCTTGGAATTAGGAAATTTAAGCTCTGTGAGCTCTCTCATCATACCTTGCTGAAACAAAACCAGCATAGACAATAAATATTAGTCAGTTATTTATGGAGAAAATAAGAATTGATGTCCTCCTCAAAAATCACTTCCCTTTGTAGCCAAGAAATGGTACCATCTTCCAATGCAGTAGAAATATTTGAAGCTTGGGAATGTGTATTTCTCTTACTGACTACTTTTCATAGCAAAGCAGCATGGTTTACATATGGGAACACAGTTGGTGCCGTACTCCACAGGCCGGTAAAGAATGGGGATGGATTTCAGGGTTGCCAGAAGGATATCTGAGGCCTTTTTGAGGATCTCTGTCTGAATAGCATTGCTCCAAGGGTAGCCCTCTTCTTTTTTTTTTCTCTGCACATTGTCATTTAAAAATGAATCCAGATCTGAAAATAACAGATCTTGTTTTTGCGAATTTGGACAGAGATTTTTTTTTCTCAGTGCTGTTCAGTATTATCACATCCCCACTGTTTTCATTCTTTGCAGTAGACATTTTAAAAACGCAACTTAAAAATAAAATCTCCTGGCTGCAGCAAGGGAGGGATTATCACACATTAATTTGATACGCTTGCTCTGAGTGATTTTGTTGTTTTATTGCTTTTCACAACATTTTAAAATTTCAGTATTCATAACCCATTTTAAAAATTATCATCATAGGATATTAGTCTTACCCATGAAGGATAGATGATATACATTTTTACAGCTTATTAGGCTCCTACATTTACCCTGAACACATACACGAAGTCTGGTTGAAATATGGGCCTCCTACATAGCTACATTCAAATTACTGGGTAGGTGGTCCCACTGGGGTTCCTGTTTTGTACCCTGTAACTATCAAGATTCAGTGTGCCAGTGAGGATCCTAATGATAGCTAAGAGTCCTGAAACTTTTGGTTTTCATGGCAACCACACAGTCTGTTGTACAATAACTACTGCTTTGTCACTTGTTTCAAGTTCAGCTTTGAAAACAGTTGGCAGCGGAAAAGCATCTTTTTATGTCTTCTCTCTACAGAGCCTGGTATTCTTGCCTGATGCGTTTATTAGTGCACAAGATACATCTCTTTCCATGAAGTTAATTGGCAGGGGGCTTTCAGCAATATTAATGGCTATGTGATTAGCTTGCTGTTCATAGCACTATGATAATGAGAGTTTCCTTCGGGGGAACACTAATATGATCCTCAGCTTGCATGCTCTTCACCTCGGAGGTTTCAGCTGAAGCTCATGAAGGTTATAGTCAGGGGTGAGGAAAGGTGTAATGTCAGCCAGAAAAATACCCATTAGCTGCAGATATCAAATTAAATATTAGCTAGGTGGGGCTGAACACAGTCATTTGTGGGGGGATACAAGCAGGAGAACAGGCCTTTCACAAATACTCCTCTCAAAGGTCTGTTGTCTCTCTTAATTGCTCTGGACCACAGTCCCAGAATGGTGCTGGGGCAGGAGCTTTTGATACTGACGGCAAAACCCCACAGTATGGACTTCCTGACTGTTATCCCACAAATAGTGATAATTTATACAGATCCGTTTAAAATATCTAACTTTAAATGGCAATAAGATCTGAGCTGCTGCCTGCTGAAAGCCATGGAAATGACCCAATAACTTTTAATGTGCTTCAGATCAGACCCAGGGTATTTATTTTTGCAACAGTCTTTAGGACATGATTCTGAAAAAGCACACAAATGCATGCCTAACTTTAACAACTAAATATGCTCCATCTAAACAGGGATGTTATCTTGAATCAGCGTGTGGCTAATTGTCATGATACTGTTATTAATAAGAAGCAGTCTGCTGTAGATGTGGCTGTGCATTGGTAGTTGGTAGAGTGGTGCATATAGATCCTTAGGTTTTGTAAGTGGACTGATGGGGGAACTTTCCAAACGAATGACTTTCTCAGACATGACAGTAACAATGGTTTCAGAAGGATGACTTACTTTAGGGTGGACCTCAGTATAGTGGAAATTTTTCTTGAGAAGTGTAATGACAAGGGAGTTAGACATATATCATTTTTTCTTATTTTTTTGCATGCACAACTGTAGCCAATTTATTCAACAGGCAGCATCTGGTACATTTCTGTGTCTTTATGGTACCATAAAAATCTCTAAATGATAGAGGAGAAGCTGTCGTTAGAACGCCTTTGATCTGGGTGAGGAATCAAAGAGTTTAAGACCAGGGAAAAGCATTTAAGATGACCTTCTGGGTATCACTTGCATGTTGCATTTCACTCAGAGGTCACTGTGTAAAACTCAAATATTTGAATTATATTATTGAGCTTTCAGGGTACCAAACAGTGTGCCATATACAGGAAGCAGATATACTAGCCTTACTGCTATTTCTGGTAATCAAGTGAAATTTGCTGTGGGAGTCACGGTTATGAAGGGATATATTGTTAAAAAAACAACACCCAACCAACCAATAAAAACCCCAATGATTGATATAATCCTCAGCTGGTCAGTAAACTAGACATCAAGAGAGCAACTTTGCCATACTCCCTTGAAGCAGATGTTCATCCCACGTGGTGTCTCAGCTCCAGTTGTGGCCAAGCACTGACTATCAGAAAGAAAAAGTGAAGGGAAAAAATCCTGGAATAACAACTCCCTTACCTAGAGCCTCTGCACCAGAATATGCTCTTGGCCTTCTGCAGACTGTCCTGCCGTGGTGCAGATACACCTGACTCATTACCACCCATCAACATCGCTTCCAACGTTCTCAGTAAGAGCTCAGTTACTGCTCCATCAGCCTTTAAAGCAGGCTGCAAGTTCCAGTGGTAACCAACTCTCATAACTGCCTTTGAATTACTGCCTGAATTTTGCTTCCTGCACTTGATCTGACCTACACGTTTTCTTTTGTTTTGCTAAAAATAGGTGGTCTAAAGCTTTCAGCAAAATGAAATGACCTGTTCAGACAAACTGCAATGTTAAAGAGTGCATTTGCCTTTTAGCAAACATAATATGCATCAAATCAATTATCTCAATAAAGGCTAAATAGCATTTTACTGTGCTGACCAGGGAGCTCCAAGCTTCTGTTGTCTCACACAACATTTTGTTGCTTTGAGAACAGGTTTCTTCATAAAAGAAGACAGCACTGATTAGGAGTTGTTTGGAATTAAAATACTGAGCCGGGCTGGTGTTTTGGATGTCAAGTACAATGATGGAACAAGAGCTATTGGAACAGGAAAAATAATTTTCATTTTCAATGTCTAAATTGAGCAATTAGGAAAGAATTAGGTTGGCATGGACACAACCAAGAAATGTCAACAGGTACCAAATGTCAAGTAAATCACAGTAACACTGTAATTTGGGCTAGTCTTTAAGCATGTGTGCTTGCTCTCTCCCTAGCTCCTTCATCCAGCATTTGTAAATAATTTATGGGATGAAGAGACACAGACAGGTCTTAGAAAAATATGAGGACAGTCTCAAGATTTGGGGTTTCATGACAAAATAGTCAAAGTATCTATGTGATTCGGGAGGCCAGGTCCCATTCGCTGATGGAGTACACAAACACAGCTGCTGCTCTGAAGAATACACAGCTTACATCCCTGTGACAGAAAAGGGAGGGAGGGAGCCAGGAGGTGTGTAGGGGTTAAAAGGAGATCGTGGCAGAGCCAGAAATAGATCTAGTTTCTATACTGTCCTGTCTTTCAAGACATGAGTTGCAGGATGGACTAAGTGTAGATTCAGATGCACATTTTCGATCTGGAGTGTTAGACCTGCTGCTGTCTGAAGTATTGCCCAACGTTCCTGTTTTATTACCTCTATGAGTGGAGTATGAACTAACAGGAAAGGCAATTACAGTCTCTGAATGTGCTAGTCTGTTTATATCTTTGCTTGTTATTTACATGATGTTTTGAACAGCTGCTTTGGGAAGAGGCTTTCAGGATGGAATTTCCCCTAATACTGTCACTTGAAAGTTTGAAGTGCTGCTGCAGATATTTTGACAAAACCTATCAACAGGGGAACTTTCAATGCCATTCAGTTCCTCTTGCTGTCTCATCTAAGTTTAAAAGAGCCACATATATTGTTGCTTAACTGCATTTTGGGGGGCCTCTGTCCTGGGTTACGGCTAACCAGGAAGTAGATTTTCCCATTCACAAGAGTGTCTTGGTCACTTTCCGAGTAAATTTCCAGGTATGAAGTAAGAGTTGTATTTTCTTTGGAAGCCTTCCTTGCTGGCCCTATGGATTGCATCTCATGCTGTGATCTAAGAGACAGTAATACACTGCTCAGTTTTCTTGAAGCATCGACACAAATCATAGAATCATAGAATCATTTAGGTTGGAAAAGACCTTTAAGATCATCCAGTCCAACCATTGACCCTACTGTACCAGGTCTGCCACTAAACCATATCTCTAAGCACCACATCTACACAACTTCTAAACACATCTAGGGATGGGGACTCAACCACCTCCCTGGGCAGCCTGTTCCAATGTTTGATAACTCTTTCGGTGAAAAATTTTTTCCTAATGCCCAGCCTAAACCTCCCCTGGCGCAACTTGAACCCGTTTCCTCTTGTCCTATCACTAGTTACCTGATGGAACTTCTAAAAGCTCTGACTGGGAAGGAGTTAGACTTTCTTTCTTCTGCTTCCCTTGCCTTACTTATCTGCCGTCTTGCGAAAATAGGTGCCTTGTCTCCAGGGACTGGATTCCCCAGAAGGGGCCACCTCCTGGGTATCCGTGTCTGTTATTGATTGTTGCATATTTTGTTTCACGTTTTCATTTGCTCTACATTTGTCTTTCTGGTATACAGTCA
The DNA here is from genome assembly GCA_008921705.1 of Burhinus oedicnemus. Classification (NCBI taxonomy): domain Eukaryota; kingdom Metazoa; phylum Chordata; class Aves; order Charadriiformes; family Burhinidae; genus Burhinus; species Burhinus oedicnemus. The sequence continues at coordinate 429,252 of VFFE01007232.1, read as the reverse complement.
TTACCATCAACATTGACTTTAAATCAATTCCCTGATGTTGACAATGGCTGTCATTGATTTTCAAAAAGCAATTATCTTTGTTGTGGAAAAAGTCCAGATATAATTCATGTTGAACTATAGTGAAACCTATAAGCCAAAGCATTGGAAGTCTGAGTGTTTTAGCAAGATCAACCCTCCAGTTTTAAGTATGTCACTGCAAGATAAAAGGCACTTTCACAGAGCTGTCAAGTAGAAAATGAAAGCACAGCAATTAATTTTAGAAGTTTGATGTGTTGTATTGGGAATACATGGATAGATTCACATGTGATTAGAACCTTCCATGTACAATGAAATGTCACCCCCCTGTAGAACTGAACACCACATATGCACTTCAAGAAGGACATGTGAATTTTAAATCAATTAGTTTTTCCTCCACTCTGCATTTGCAGGCAGGCTTTGAGGAAGAAATAACAATGTCCACAAAGTGCTGACACCTAGTGTTATGGAAGTCATGTATTTTTACACTCTTCTGAGTCCTAAATGTTCCGATTTCCTTCTTAAAGGTAAACTGGTTTAGATTCTGTATCTTTCCTGAATGAAAATACTGGCTCTTGCAAGTGATATAATTTCTAAATACCGAGTCTCTTAACATGATAATCAACACAACATTGTGGACACAGCAAGGACTATTTGAGTAAACATTGCCATGTGAGGTGCTCATAAGACTGAGGCTGTGTTTACTCAAATTCTCATGACAGACCTGTGAGCTTAATCAGGTAGTTCAGCCCAGTAGCACAGAGCTCATGATGAGATTTGTTTAAAATAAACGTACGGTCAATGTATAGCTCAGTCCCTCATTACCATACATGCAAATAGCTTATACATACACTTTTTTAGAAAGTCTCAAAGTTGGCAAGTCTGTCTGGAGAAACTCAGCGCAGTTTCCTCACTGTTGCCTGGCTTCCTTGAAAAGATCCCAGGCTTCATCCTCTTTTCATTCCAAGCTGTAATTTTACCATGCTCATAATTTGAAACGTGTTCCAGTGTCATGATCAGCTTCAAATATAGGGTAAGCAGTGAAAAAACTTGTAACTCAATAACTTTATCACACATTTTCATTATGTTTCAAAACTTCAAAATATATCCAGTCATACCCAGATATTTTCAGTTAGGAATAAATTAATTGTAAAAGATGGTTGTATCTGGGTGGCCCAGTATCATTTAGAATAAGGCACATTTTGTAAATAGATGTTTTTGTGCAGAAGTAAACATTAAAATTAATCTCAGTGAAAATGGAAAATACTTGTGGGAGAATTTGTGCATAAAGGTCTAAACCTATAACATTCCTTAGCTCACTTCTGAGTAGAGTGTGCAGCGCGGTTACAAAATAAAAATGTGTAGTATCCCATTCTTCCTTTGGAATACAAATTTAAGCTTAATTGCCAGCAGAATTAACAGAAATGTCTTAAAGTCGATGCAAGGAAGGAAAGGAAACAAATCTTTAGGATGTTTGTCTTATAACTGATGAATTGCTTTTTTTTTTTTTTTTTGTCATTTAAAAATAGGTATCTGCATTACTCTAGAGCTTCTGGTGAGCTTATTATGATCGATGTCCATTTACTTTAGAATGTCAAGATCGGTTTAACCTCAAGATGGTGCTAGATGGTTAAGTTGGCTGTCACAACAACTATTGTTTGTCATTTAAATTTTTGGGGAATGAAAAAGCATCAATAACATGTAATTGGTTAATAACCAATAAGAAAGGATAAAGGCTTCATATTAAACTGCATCACTTTTATAGATTAATATGTTTATCTACCTGAGCAAGACATGAATTGATTTGAAAAGATATTGATTATCTCAATGTCTGAGAATAAAACAGTGCTTGGGAAGAAGTAGAGCATATATAAAAGTCATCGGAACAACAGTGACAGGAGATATACAACATGCAGTTTGACAGTTTACCTAGTTATTAGAACTAGACAGTCTGGGAGTAATGGGAGTGTCATTCTGGCAAGTTAAAGTAATTGAAACCTGCCAGATAAATTGTAAATACTTAAAGTTCTCGAAGAACTTAAAGAACTTTTAACTCTTTCATTCAAAATAAATAATATATAGAAGTACTTTAATTATTCCAAATCAAGCAGTTTTCATGCTAGAAGACAGTTATTCAGGGCATGGCTGTGGTATTTAAGCTGTAACAGTGCTATGAAAACGGTAAGATCCTGCTAGTGCAACCACAGGACTTAATATAATGTATCAGAAAACCCATTCTTGGATCAGCAGGGAAATGAGCTGTGCTGATGCGTCAGTACCATTATTCTGGCAACTTTCTTAGCACAAGCAGTTGTAGAGGTGACATAGCTGCAGAACAGAAAATGCAGACTGCTGTTGAGGTTCTCCCCTTCAGTTATGGCACCAGGTCTGATTTTCTAGTAGAGCCAAACAGTAACCAGATGGTCAGAAATTCACCTTACAGCTTCCATCCTTGTGAAACTGTTAAGGGAAAGAATTTCAAAGGAGCCCATGACAATGTTGTTAAAGTTTATGGCAGCAAAACTAATGCTAGATTTGTATAAACTACTTATAATTCAATGTGGTGGTCACTAAAACAGACCTACTCACTTTGAAAAAATCTTTTCCTGAAATGAGATGTGGGTCTGCTCGAAGATCCTGGTTCCTAGGCACATCTCCGGTGATTGGTGGGTGTTAGAAAGCAGGACTCTCTCTTCCCTGCACTGGGGATTTTTGTTGTTCTTTTCATTTTCTTTTCTTTTGTCTTTTTTAGTGCTTGTTTTTTTGGCAACAAGATTTAATCTTTTAGAAAAGCTGCAAAATAGGAACAATTTATGTGTCAAGTTAATTTATTTTGCACCAGAAAGGCCTTTCAAAAGATGGCTGTTTAATATGTAATCTTAGAAATGAATCAGCAAAATAACATGGGGATTTGATGATGTGCAGTGACAGGAGGCTTCTTATTAAAGTTTATTTTATTTTGAATTTTGAATTTATCAGTTTCACAGACATTCGTCTTGATATCTACCAAAGTTTTTATAATTGCTTAATGCAAGCAATTACTAATGAGAAGGCTAAATCAGCCAAGACAATGTTACCGAAATGTGAAAAACTCTGGCACTGAAAAGGGCTGCTTGGTCTCCTGGAATAACTGGAAATTTGCCACCACCATTCCTTTGTAACCTTAAAAAAGAAGGTTGAACAGTCCTTCTTATTTGTAAACCTGGGATGATATAAATGAACACACTGCTGCCTATACTGCTCAAAGTCTTACTTTCTTTATTGTTTCTATAATGCATTTCTTGGAGAGAAAGAATCAGCTAAATGTAGTTGTTTGGCTTTATAAAGCAGGGAAATAGAAAACAGACTCGGTGTCCTACCCACAGATTTCTATCCGATATAGATAAAAGTATAAATAGCCTAGGAGACAGTGTCCTCTTAAATGATGATACTAGGGTTAGTGGGGCTTTTCGAGAAGATTTTTCTTGTGTAGACAGTTATAAAGAAACTGGAAGTTGATTTAAGGTTTTATTATAGAGAATGTAATTCTACATCACTCATATTCAGTATTTAAGCAGGAAGGTATTTTATGTATATTTTTAGAAGGCTATTCAGAAGGAAATATCATATCGGTCATCCCAGCTATCCAAAAATCTATTTTAACAAGTATTTCAAAAGGAAAATAGATGACATTTTTTAGAACAGTGGGGAAGTCAACATACTACACTTTTTTTCATTAGATTAAATTCCAAAGTGACATTCCAGCTGACAGAAGGAGAGACCCAGTAATAAAATTCATGCTTACATGGTTCATGATTAATCAAGGGGAGAGCTAGGGTAAGAGTGTTTAGCTAAAAGTCATTTTAAGTCACAAGTACATAAGGATAGATGATTAATTGTGTTGTCCACTTTGGGCAATGACTGTGCAGGACAAATTGCATTTGAACTTGGCCACAAAAGGGTTTAAAAAACAAAAGTACTGTGTGACAATAAAAAAAATACAATATTTGCGTCCTCTCAAAGCGTTGTGTATCGATACAGGGAAATGATTCCCTTTGGCTTCATAGAGGAATTTAGAAGAAAGTTGTCTATAGATATCGATCCCGGCACATGATTCTTCCAGTAACAGTCTCAGAGATGCAGCTTGCTGAGATGTAGAGGCTGACTGTTTGCACTGACCTCTGCCACCCGAAGATCATAGTCAGCATCTGGATCTCCATATGGAGGATAAAACTTTTTGTATTTCAAAAAAGCTTTCCAACAACTGTTTTGGCAGAGATAATCATAAAGAGAATATTTGAGCATCTTATTACACTGTTAATATATTCCCATCAGGAAGTTAAACTAATTAACTTCTCTCTTATGCATACCTTGGTGATATTTTTACATTTCCCAGGGCACACAACCAGTCACAAGAAAAGGAAAATGTCACCTTCCAATAGTCACTCCATAGTGGTGATGGAGGACATTCTTAAAGAAAAATATTTTGTGTGCTGTTAAGTTTCTTGATGAGGTAGAACAAGAGATCATGGTCTCACCTGACGTCTTTGCTTCAACTTGATGTGTATCTCTTCTTTGTCTATTTTTAAAAATTTTTACTTCTGTGTGCTCTTCATATCAGTTGCCTATTCTGCTTGCGTTCTCTGATTGCAGGGGAAAAAAAAAGAAAATATTTTAGCGTTGAGAGATATGGATCTACTGGAGAGTCCAGCCCCGAGATGATTAAGGGACTGAAGCACCTCACATATGTGTAAAGGCTGAGAGAGCTGGGACTGCCCAGTCTCGAGAAGTGAAGGCTCAGAGGGGATCTCATCAACATGTACAAATATCTGAAGAGAGAATGTAAAGAAGATAGAGCTCTTTTCAGTGGTGTTCAGTGACAGGACAAGAAGCAGCGGGCACAAACTGAAACACAGGAGGTTCCCTCTGAATATCAAGAAACACTTTTCTGCTGTGAGGTGGTGATCAATTATTGGCACAGGTTGCCCAGAGAGGTTGTGGAGTCTCCATCCTTGGAGACATTCAGAACCTGTCTGGACATGGTCTTGAGCAGCCTGCTATAGGTCACTCTGCTTGAGCAGAAGGGTTGAACAAAATAACTTCCACAGGTCCCTTCTAACCTCAAGCATTCTGTGATTCTGTAAGTCTGTAACATTGCTCTTCAGTGTTTCTGATGTCATCTGTGACTGTAAAACAATGATGCGGGAATAAGACCTGTATCTCTTTAGCCTTGAACTAAACCTTCTAACCTACTTGCCTTCTCTTTTTCATTTTTTAAATCTATCTGTGAAAGCAAGGCCTAGGAAAAGCATCCTTTGGAAGAAAACAGATTTCAGCGATGAACACTGGTCAAGTAGAGCACAACGTAATTCAGGTGAGTAATGAATGACAAAACATGGTATCAGTGTCTGTATGCAAACTCATCCTCTGATGGCAACTTCTGTCATTTATAGTATTCTTCCAATTGTGAGGGAATAAATTTTTTTAAAAGTATTGTTGTCAATGTATCGTGGAAACCAACAGTAACACAGAAAGACAAGGACCATTGTCTGCACCTTCCTAGTGCTTCTAAATGAGATATTTTTAGTGAATTGGAATCTAAAATGGCTTGTGTGTCAGTCAAGGTCATTATTTTGAGCTTGTCTGATGCACACAATGAAGCTAGTGTATTAAATGCAATTCAGCATAATATCCCTAATTTAAGATGTAGACAATTATGACAGATTAACCAGAGATAATAGCTGTGAACCTGATTCTTTATTACCTGGATCAGCGATGCTGGAAGAATAAATGGAAGGCATAAATGAAATAATCTGTTGCTGGGAAGTTGAAGAACACACTAAATCACCTGGCTAACCAAGAATGAAGATTATGTTTTTGAACTGACAGAAAAAATCATGGTTAAGGTCACTGTAGATTTATTACTCCAAGGAACATTATAATAAACTGGGTTGTCTTTATATTATAATTAGCTAAAAGAAGCCTCAATCTTCAGATTATTCTCTATTGCAGGTACATGAATTTGTACCAGAATTAATTAGATGACACTATCATCTGATCAAATTGATGGAAATCGATTGAACTGCATGAACTATGTGTTTTCAAAAAAAGGCAGTGAAGATGTTGGCAGCGCTTCCTTGTCTGGCTTTGAGGAAATTCCAGTTGGATAACTTTGTCTTCCAAAGCCAGGATGAGCACAGGGGTTGGCTTTTGTTTGTTTTGGGGTTTTCGGGTTGGGTTTTTCACCAAAGCAAATTTTATAAGAGGGAAGGAATTCTGGATGATTTAAATATAATGTTCCACCTTCTATTTTAAAATATCTAGACTATTCAATGGATAATAAATGCAATGAATGTTAACATCTATTTAATGAAAAAAACAGAAACATATTCTGAAAATATTTAAAACCACTATTCATATGTTTGTAATTTAAAAAATGCACTTTCATCAAAATCCATATTTAAATTAAATTTCAATTCCTGTGAAGTCACCAACATTGCTGAAGAAATTTGGATGAAAAACGTGCTGTAAGTCCTATTCAAGACTATATGTCCCCTTAAAAGTTATCTTCCTGTGAGGCTCAGCCACTTTGGAAAACCTAAGCCCAAATTTATCCCATGTACCTTTAGTTTCACTGACATGCTGAGCAAGGAGCCTCTTTGCTGGTATGGCCAATGCAAAAAGGTAAGCAGCTCCAGGGAGACTGCATCCCATGTGGCAATGCCTTTTCTCTCCATTGATAAGAGTGCCAAGGTATTTAGGCCTCCAGTGCTTAGAAGACACAGAAACCAGAGGTAATTTGGTAACTGAGTGAAGGATCTGTGGTTTATTCCTGCTGGTAACGCTAACAAAGACTGCTTGAGTCTTGACCATTATAAATGAGGCTATTTTTGTGAAGTGTAAAGAGACCTTCTGCTAGCCAGGTATCTTGCTCTGGTCTGTCTGAGGAGGCTACTTCCAATGCAATTCAAGCTGGTCAGTTAATTTACACCATAAAATTGTGTCTTAAAAATGAAACCGAAAGCTCCTGCTTCAGCCTCTCCTCTGAGGATCCCAGGGCAGCCATAGAAACAACACAGAAGAGAAGGATTTCATACCAAATCCTTATTTTCTGTCAGCAAATGCATTCAGAAATACGGGGTAATAATTCCAGACAGATTGAGGAGCTTCATGGATGTTTTGAAGTTATATGTATTGCCCACAGATTTTCAGCTCAGTGAATCTGAGTGTGTAATAGCCTGTGATGAAGCATGCAGCCTATCAGTGCCCCTGGAGAGGACTCTCAAGCCGTTTCATGCTCTGTGCTGAGCAGGGTCTATTAAAAGGAGATCCTTCCAAGCCAAGTCCCCAGGATTTAAATTCTCAGCCAGGGTTTGAAGCTATTCAGGGTGTTACTAACAATGGAACCATCATTATCTGCAGTCAAACTCATTTACGTTCTATATTTCGAAAGAAGGGATTTGGGATTAGTTCGGAGAGGACTGTTCTTCCTCCCAGCCAAAGGGATGAGCACTGGGGTCATCAGGTGTTACCCAAGAGACGTTTTGGTTTCTTGTTCTCATGTTTATTGCTTGTCAGCCTACGTGGATGACATGCAGTTACAAACATTTCCTTGAAATAAAGCTTTGACAGCCTTACATACATCTTGTTTAGAATTTAATAATTTAATAGCCATAGTTGTAAAATCAGCATACTAGAATTTGTGGGTTTTTCTGTTGGATGCTGAAGTGGTACCATGCATGGCATCTCTGGGCAGGACAGTTTGCTTGATGCAAGGATAATTCCTTAGCACCAGCCATACTCCCTGATTTTGTTTGATTTTTGTGTGTTATTCTCTCAATTTTCTATTAAACAAGGGTAGGGAATTTGATTTTCTCTAAATTATCAGGAGGTATAGATCAATCAGCATCAAGAAGGTAAATAGTGAAATTAGAAGTATATCAACAGTTCGGATACTCAAACAATCCGGTAACATGATGTAGCAGTCAGAGAAATCATAGCCAGCATATATTTCTAGAATCAAGCCTGAAAATGTTTACAAAAGACATGACCTACTTTGAGTGGAAGTTACTGGGCTCAAAGTAGCCTGAATGGGTTCAATTTTGTGGCTTATATTATGCTCGAAGCCACACTAGATGGCAATAATGATCACCTGAAGGCTTGCGATAGGACCTACAGAAAATGGTTTAATTTTCTACTTTGTAAAGTGAAAACTACCCTTTACTGTCCAGCTCTGCCTTTCTCACAGAAGTGAGTTTTGCTTCTTCCCCATCTATTGTTAAAAGATAAATCCAAAGTCAGTGGTTTCATTTTCTACAGGAGCACTGCTTGTTCAAAGCACTAATCTGAGAACCAGCAGCCCTGTTAAGTTCTTGTTCACATGCACTCCTCTCCTATCACTAGAAATAAAGTACTGGCCTTGGGAAATACTATGCCAGCTCCTGCGGTGGCCAGTACCGTTCTACCTGTCTCTGATGGCCCAGAGTGCCAGAACGATTTCAAATATCATCCACAGTGAGCTAATATTGCCAAAGAGATTTCAAATACCAGCCAGCCTTTGGTATTCACACCTGAGCGGTTTAAAGTATCAGCACTGCAGTATCCTCATAAATTAGCAGCACATTACATCTTTTCCTTACAGATGTGGCAATGTCATCCAAGAAAGTTAATGACTCGGGCACCAGGAAATGGTCTTCCAGGTAGCAAATGTTCAGCAGATCACAGTATTCCATTTATAGCACAGAAGACGATCTAAAATGTCACCATTGCTCTGGAGGAAACAAAGTACTGCATCCAAACATTCTGGAGGCTGTGTCAGTGAGAAAAGTTTCTATCGCTAGCTCAAGTAGTTAACATTCATGCTCATCTATTACATTATAGGTTGCCTTTAGCAACTCTATTGGTATATGTAATAATATGTGGTAATTTTCTCGTGGTGGGTATTGGTAGTCAGGACTAGAACAGTGGGGCTTTTTTAAATGTTCCAGGCACACTACAAATCTTAGTAATTCTTGCTGCCTCTCTGTGAAGTCAGTCTTGTGTAACTATCTCAGAAACACATAAATTGAGATAGAGAGGGAAAAGAGTTTGTCCAAGGTTACGTCCATGGCAAACAGATTGGAGCCCCTCAGTTCGCAGTTTGCTGACCCCCTTGTTACAACATGAGATGCTGTTTCTAACAAATTGGGATTTTGCATGGTTTCACATTGGAGTATCTGTGATCCTAGAGCACACTCAGGTGATACTATTTTATGTTAAGTTTTACAGCAAAGTTTCTTAAGTAAGCTCTGTGGCATTTCCATGATATAGACCTAGAGTATGGGATTGATTAGCTGTTTCACATGGAGACTGGAATAGTGTGAAGTAGCCTGAAACAAGGCAAGGAGTATATAATGTCAGAGTGTTTTCGCAAGTTTGAGCTTTCTCTGTTACATTCACTGATGTTTAGCAAATTCTAGGTGAGTTTTGGATGGGGATGATAAATATTTTCACTCTTTTGGGTAGTTAACTACAAGTTTTAACATAGTGGGGAAACATTGTCTGTTTTAGACTTCCTGCACTAAAGCAACTTCTTGGTATTTATTTACACTTCGTGTCCACTTTCACCTAGTTTCCCTTCATTACAAGTACATCCCTGGATGTGGCGTCAGGAGGTTTTCCAGCTGGAATAGAGGGAGAATAAGAGAGGGGAGCTTTGCTCCTGCCAGGTTTGTGGCAGGGACATAATTCCTGAAGTCCCCAGAGCTGCTCTCACTGCTTTGGGCCAGAAGCACTTGGGACTCAAAGCCTGCCAGCAGTGGGGCTCCTCCAACCTGCATAAGAACCGTGCTTGCAGAAGCAGCTCACTTAGTGGCCAAGTTTTTCAGTCTTTCCAGGACACCTAATAGGTGCCCTGGAAATATGGACTGCCTGGGCAAAAAGGAAATGTCTGGCTTTAGGCCCTTGGATTGCTACGTTTCTCCAAAATGTTCCCAAAATATTGCACAGAGAGTATTGTCCAGACTGACTTCCCACTTGCTCAGACATTTTATACAGTCTACGCCTCACTTTGTTTTCAGTGCCCAGGAACTTTCAGAGCTTCAAGACTTGTATGAATAGACTTTTAAAAAAAGGAGAAGAAAAGAGGAGAATGCATTAGTCAGAGTTTAACAGTTGCTTTCCAGGAAAATGTCACATCTTTGCAAGCTTGAAAGTTTTCCCTGGATACTGAGTCATTTCTGCACAGAGTTATTCTAGGCCTTCCAGTCCATTATACCGAGTTGCATTCTATACATGGTTGCATAATAAAAATAAGTTTATGCCTAGTTCATTCAACATCTTGTGGATGATTTGGGAAAGTATGTGACAATAGCCACAGGTCAGGATAGTTAAGAGTCACGTTACATTATTACAGCTTGCCAGAAACCAGACCAGAGGGCAACATTCAGTATGGCAAAACCCATTCTGGAGACTTTTTTTCATCAATGTCCTGTACCTAACATATCTCCTATTCTCACCTTTATGGAACATAGAAATGAAATTGTTCTAGACAAGTTAAAATCGAAGACTTGAACTGTAAATAATCTTTTTGTTGGTAAAAGATCGGGAAGAATGATTTAGTTATATGGATACTATTACACCTGAAGGGGCAAAGCAGCCTGATCTCCTCCAGTGTATGTAAATCCAATTGGGTCTTTGTATTTTTATGCTAGGGTCACAGAAGGAGAATCTTGTGTATAATTTTAGCAGAAAGTCACCTTGGAAAGGAAAAAAAAATAATTCTAAGGGTTCACAGCCTTGAGTGAGAATAGAAATAAAGTCCCCACCAAATCCTTTTTCTTTCATCTGTCACTGACCCACCTTTGCTCTCACAGATTTCCCCATCTCTGAAGGAAGCCTCTGGTTTTCTGACAGTAGAGGCTGTCTTTGAAATATGCCTGCCTTTTTCTCTCCTCACTGTCACTACACGTTGTCCAGCCTTCAGTCAAGAGCATCAGTTTTAGCTCAGTCCTAACATCTGATTCGTGCTTTAGCTAGCCAATTTTCTTCACTCTTTTCAGTTTGCTGAACATCCTAGAAGCTGAAGGATTTGTGTTGCCATTCAGTCTCCCAGCTTTTGGCACAAAGCTCTTTTATGCTCAGCCCCAAAATATTCAAGATCTTGTCACGTGGAAGATGGTCATCATGTGAAGTGGTGACTGCTACATACAGAAAGCAGAAAAGTTTGTAAGAATTAATGGAAAACTCATTTTGAAGTACTATTTCTTGTATCATATCAAATGATAAAATCTTGATTAGTGAAATATTCCTCCCCTCTCACATATATTCTGAATCAGCAAAATATTGAAGTAGGTTTCTAAATGGAAACCTGTGAAGTCCAACTAGATTAGACTGATCAGATGTTGAAAGTTAGGAAAACCTTGCTTAAAATGTGGTTTCTGCTGCTTAGATATTTAGCATCGCACCCTGTCTTAGAAGGTAGATGGTGGTCAAGCTGTACGCCCTGTGTACACAGTAATAGTGACATTTTAATGTACTGTTGAGCTCTGTTCACAGGTCAGGGAGTGGTGTGCATCTTATAGATACCATGTTAGGTCTTGATATCATCATAGTGGTCTTGACTGAATTGCAGAGCTCACTCAATGATACGTTGCTTCCAGGTCAGAAGTGGATTTCTCACTGTTTGCTAGCGAAAGCTTTTCTGCAGACTCATTGCACATGCCTACATGGCAAGTGCATGGCAACCCAAGAATCTCCAAATCAGGCATCTGACTGGCTGCACCCTGTTAGCTCCTGTAGAAATTGTTGGCGTTATTGCACATAAAGGTATCACAAGGAACAGAGTGGATTGTCCTTCCTGCTGCCTTTGGAAAACAGAATTCAGAAAGCGACAGGGGTGAGGGATGAAAGTGGAGAAGGTTTGGTACCAATTCCTTGTGTCTTGTACTCTACACAGTTTCATTCTTGTATTGTGAATGGCCCATGGGAAGTAACCCATCAAGGGGGACTTACTGGGAGGCAGAAGGGAAGGTAACTCTGCCCTTCAGCGTGGGATGTATTCATCTCGGGTCTCGTGATAAGAAAGCAGCTGTGCTCACATGCATTATATAACAAAACTGTTCTCCATCTGTAGTCAGATGATTTCAATCATATCCAAATTTCCTTTTGTACTGCAGTTAGAATGGGGCTGGTATCTTGCTTTACAGAGATTTAAACCAGCCAGGGAGGCCTCTTTCAAAAGGGTGTTTGCATCCGTTAAGTCTACTTGACATCATGGAAGTGTTATAAAAGATCCTTTATGTGATGGAGAATCTAACCCTCCCATTTTAGTGTAGAAAACCAGATGAAATATAGTGAGTAAATATTTCAAAAGAAATAGCAATAAAAAGAAAGGAATTGGAGAAAGATTATTTGGCTTTCAGAATTACCAAAGTATTAATATAAGCTGCACTTCAGTTTTTATCCGTCATGTATCTCTTGAAACTCTGAAAAGGAGAATGGCCGAGTTTGTAAAAATCCACCAGTATGCAGTGAAATACCTTTGAAAGCCTGTCTGCAGGGCAGTATCTTACAGTTTATTTTGTTGTTTCAAGCTATTTTTACATAAACTAGAACAGCCTCTAGTTACTATGACCCCTGCTTTGTAAAGTATTTTGGTATAATAAGATTATTTATTGTTGAATATAGACCAGTTAAAGGTGAGCTTCCATCTTTTAAAAGGCAGTGTGCATATATTGCCAGTGATATTGTTAAAACAAGCTGATTAGTATTTCTTAACAAGCTGCTTAATATTTGTTAAAAGCAAATTTTCTGTCAGGTTCCAGGAACACTAAAAGAGGATGCAACATTTAGTTTAGAGGGATTTTGAGTCAAATGTGCAACAGTCTAGGCAATGTCCTGGGCTGCATTTATACTTGCCATTTCTACATCATCACTAGATGGCCATGAGAGGTTTTCAGGCACTGAGAGGTAAAGAGTTTGATTCATCCAGAGAGTGGAAGAAGTGATTTGTGGGAAAGTGCTAAAAGAGTAAGTATAAGAGAAGTGAGGTTTGAAGGCAGAGAGAATATTTTTCATTAGAGGACTGGAAATTAGGAAAATTGGAAAAGCATTTGACCATACAGTCCCATTATCAGGTTTCTGATTTTTCCAGCTGTTTTAACTGCTTTGATATAAAATATGACTCCTGTCTACAATCTTGCTTTCCTAAGTCAAAGCTTATACCATGGCTGCAACAGCAGTGTTACTACTACGGCACTGAGTAAAATACTTGCTATTGCATGAGCTGAACAGTGCTAAGAGCAAACAGATCAATCCACAACTGTGGGAATGCCAACAAACAACAGCAGAACTGTGGTGGTGTCTCAAGCTCTTTGCCAGCGTCAGTGCGCACTTTGGCTGTGAATGGAGCAAACCTAGTATGAGGGAAGATATTTCATTACTTTTTGGAAAACACAACATGTGTTTAAGCAGTGGAAAGGATTTTATTTTGAATGAACATTGGTGTGAGGTAGTATTTGCCCACTCGTAACATTGTGAGATCCAAAGGTCTGGTGATGGGATCTTCCTTGCGGGTTTCCCTCAGAACCTTGAGGGAGGCAGAGGCCAGACAGATCCAGGATGTTTAAACATGAAGACTGAGGTGTCTCTTCCAGGCCTTTCCTTGCAGCCCTTCTGCCTCACCATCTGATTTTCATTGCAGTGCTGGAGGAACACCCGGATGTTCACCTTACCTATGCACTCTAATGTGAAAGTACACGTCCTTTGCCTTTATTTGCAATGGCCAAATACTCTTCTGTTTATTAAAAGTTTGACATTTCACTGTGCTGAGAGTGTCTCCATTTGTGAGATAGCCTTTCACATGGGGTGTATTGATTGCAATATCTTAACAAGTCAAGCGTTGTTATTAAACTTCCATTTTCCTTAAACCATCTGCCATGAAAGGTCAAACTACTGTAATTCTGAGGCAAGGCGTCTGCCAATGATTGGCTCACTGATTTACCCGTATATATTGTGCTTTTCCCCTGACTAATCTACCTATTCACTGAATTGAAAATAATTGATGGAAGTCCTATGCCAAGTTTTCAGTCAAATGCACTTCGTTGCAAATATTTTGGCAGGGTACACAAGCGGGAGAACTGCAATATCTGTAAGAAATTATATCAAATGTCAGTTTGCTTCTGTAAGGCTTCACATACAATAGATGCTCTTCACAGCAACAGTTAAAAGCCCTTGGTCCTGTCCAGTGGACCATTGCAGGTACAAATAGCAGAGTCCCAGCCAGACAGTTTTGTCTGTGGGGAACTGGTTTCTTTCAAAAGCTTGGGAGGGCACAGCAGCTCGCAACGGGCTTGCTCCCTTTTCAGCCTGCTCTAGTGTTACAGCAGGACATTGGGAAAATGCTTTCACAAGACGAGAACAGGAAAGCTGCTGAGGGGGTCCTCTATGTGTTTGTTCACATTGCAGCTCTCTTGGCCATCCTTGTAAAGGCAAGGTGAGCCCTTCTGCCTGGGGTAGGGAGCTGTCTCTGCCTGCCAGAAACGTCGCCTTTCCAAACAGGTAGTGCCTGAGCCTCTGAAATCATGTCTGAGCAGCTGTGCCCACAAACTGGCTACTCTGTTACTCTGCACAATTAAGAAACGGCAAAAGTCCTCAGTGGGATGTATTTCATGGCCGCAGACCCATATCTTATTTTACCAAGCACGAAATCACATCTATCCAGAGCACAAAAAACCCCGTACTCTTTGTCCAATGCTTTAGTCTTCTGTTTTGTTTACAAGTGAGCGTGATTTAGAGCTCAATGAATAATGGGCAATATTATTTCTCAAATAGTTCAGGCATAAAAACATGAAATTTAACAAATGAATAATTCACTGAATATATTTGTGAATTATTTAGCCAGCTCTATATGCTGAATAAATACAGCCTGATGCAAAGCTCAGGGGAGTCAGTACCTTTCTAATGACTTTAGCATATTTTGGATCAGGCCTTACAAGGAAAAAGAAAATTGACAAATAATTTATTTGAAAGCAATTCCATAAAATCTTGACAAGTTGTTCTCATTTTGTGATGTGTATAAATTGCATTCAACCAATGTTAAACACATTTTGAAAAGTGTGTGGTCTGTTCAAAGACAGTTTGTAAACAGAAACTTTCAGCCTTTCCACTCCCCTGTTGTGTGGGTGTAACTTTTGGGCAAGTCACACTTTGAAGAAAACCAAAATTTTTAAGGGGTAAGAAATTCAAACTAAGTGTATCATGTTAAAGGTGATTAAAAATTAATTTCTAACAAGAAACAAGAACTTGAAATTCTTTTCAGTCTTGAGGAGACTGATTTATTGCGTTTTATAACTAATAACAATAGTTATAGTTTCGTGAAAAACACAGCTTGTTGAAAGAATTTTGGGTTTTTGGCAAGATTATAAATTTGGCTGATAGACGAGCAAAGGTGACATCAGATGGGAGGCTGACTGAATGCATACGTCTCTTGGGTTTAAAAAGTAGACAGACACAAGATAAAAAAGACAGTAAGCAGATTAAAACATCTTCAGAAGTGTGGTTTTTTTCTACTGTAGCCCTGCAGTTCAAGGACGAATGAATTAACGGCAATCCCATTACCTTTTTTTTATTTCCACAAAAATGTCTGACTAGTCTTGTGCCACCCTAATTTGTGAGTCTGACTGCAAAAATAAAGAATTACCAGCATTTGTAATTTTATTGGTAATGTACCAGCTACCATTTTGAATGCTTCTTTCCTGAGAGGGTTCTGCTTAATGATTGAGAAATCACTGATAGAGTTGGGATTTTAGAGTTGCTCTGAGATTTTGGATTGCCTTGTCTAAAATAGTATTTTTGCCTTTCTGCTAATAAGAATTTTTTTTGGGAGCTTGAATAGCTAATTTATTTTGCTAGGTGAGAGGATGTGTTTTCCTTATTTTAAGGAAAACTAAGCCAGACCCTCAGCTGATACACTAACAGAGCAGCGTAGTTTTATCTGTTTCAATGGGACTGTATTGATTTCTATTGATCATAGCACAACCCCAGGTCTATGTGCTTTTTTTGAAATGTTGTTCCCATATAAGTTATTCTGAACTATATTTGCTCACATCAATTAACTTGTTTACAAGAGGCAGTAATTGCATTTGTCCATGGAGGCATATGGATCAGAGCACAATTTCATGCAATTAAGTTCTATTTTTGAAACTCACTGAGTTATAGAACCTGAAGTTCCTTTCTCGTTTTGATGGATTAATTGATTTGTCCTACTTTAATCTTAAAGTAAAACTGTATATACAATATAGGTTGTGTCTTGACTACTCATTTAATTCTGATAAGTTAGGATCTATAATATTTAGTTTAGATGACTGATTAGATGTTATACGTACAGTTTGCCCTCTGCCTGTCTTCTTAGATCTATCAGTTTTAAAATAAGTGACAATGGGGAAAATATAGGATTTTAGAATCTAGGTTTTACCATTTGCAAAATTTCAAAAAATGCTGCGTTTATTCTCTTCAGAGGCTCAGCTGCATACGTTAGTGCTGTCGTTGATTGATAGCAGTTCAGGACCTTGCAGTTTGGCTTCTCATCATAGGAAATATCATGCTCAGGCTCTGGCTGAACCCTCCATGGTGAACAATACAGCTGGGCAGGTATGTTAAAATGCTAATGCATCTGGTGCCCCAGAGGCTGATAGGGAAAACCTAGTCTTCCATAGGCAACAAGCTGCGTTCAATGCATTCAGTGTTCAAACCAGAAATCCTTCAAGAGCTAGAAAGGCAACAGCTTTTTCACGCTATTGCATAACTTAAAGACTGGATAGAAAATGTTAATGTTCCTGGGGTTCTGGTATGAAAAGGAGCAGCAAGTATTTTGATGATGCAGTTTGTATGCCACTGCCTTTGTCCATACTCTGTTTCAAAGGCTTTAAATAGATGCTTTCAGCCACTGTCTCTTGTTCAACGTAAGGCACTTAGCAAAGTGTAGAATATTAAACCCCAACAAATGTTGTTTAGTTGACTGTGTCTTAAATTGTTTAATTGTGCATAGAATCTGTAAGAAGAAACAGAGTATGCTGTTGAATATCAAAGGAGGGAAAGAGTGAATTTAGGTCTGAATTGTACCCCTGCTCAGGTAATCACCCAGACAGGACACAAAGACACTTTGAGGACATGGGCACTATCACAGAAAATCAGACAAAGGTAAATTTAGCCCACTGTTCTTTTTCTGCTGGTGACTAGCAGCCAAGACCTTCAGAATCAGGTGACAAAGATCTCTCAGCTGACAGGTTCCCACCCCCATACAGTATTCAAATATTTTTGATGCCTGAAGAGGTCAAAAGCATTTTGACAAAGGTCTCAGGACTTCCACTCCATTAGTACGCCCCCAAAACTAGCAGAGAGATTAGGGAGATGGGCTAAGACCTATGGTAGAGCAGGCAGCAGGAACTGCATCTTTCTCAGCTGTGTCTGGGATTGTGCCAGCCACACAACATAGAAGAGACACTGTTATTACAGCCTAGCCATTACTGTCATTGCTTGTTCACCTGTGAAACCAATTTGTGACTTCAGATGCGGCAGGAATGCCAGGACAGTCTTGTATAGGTCCTTGGTGGGATGATTGGGGGTTTCAGAAGGACATCACTGTTCATATGGACATGTCCCCAACTGCTGCACATCCACAAATGATAAAAAAAATGTGACTGTGTGCAGGCCATTTTGCTTGCATGTTACTAGAAGCAGGATTGGAATGAAGGTCCGACATTTGTAATGACTGTCAGAGATAGTTGAACTCATTTCTCCAGGGAATCAGAGGTGGCACTGACAATTTTCTTTATTTCAGCTTCCCTAAGACAGTTTAGGGAAACACCATCTCTTCTCTGTCGGTGTTGGGACACTACTAGATAGATGGAGTTTGTGAGTAATCCTGCCTCAAGGACAGCATAACATTCCCTGGTGGAAGGATATGTTGCCATGTGAGATATCACAAGTTTGGTGTGTTTGGTTTTTTGTTTCGATCTCACTTTCTCACTCATCTTATTCTCATTCAGCCTCAGGAGAAGTACGTATTGCATTTAAAGTGCAGATTTACATAGCAGCAATTTGTCAGTTAACCTGAAAGAAGCAGGTGGGATGCTTCAGCTCATAACAAGGATGTGATTCCTAGCTGAACAAAGACTGACATGCTTTTAACTGGCTTGTTTACACCATCAGCACTGCTGTTTCAACAGCAGCGCTCTCCGGTATCTCATATTAATTGGGAACTGCAGCCAGAAGGTTATCAAGTGTCGCTGCAAATTGCTGGTTGTTGAATGACGCACGTGAAACCGAATTGCTACCTTAAATGTGGTGTAGTAAGAAACAGCACTTAGCACACAGACCTGTTGCTCTTGCAACTCCAGCTATGAAAGGAGGAATATCCCCCACAAAACACTGCGTTTTTACACTGCCTCTGGGGATTTCTAAAGAGAAGCTGGGGATGCTGACTGAACGGGTAGCAGTAAGGCAGGTGTACACTGCAGTAAATACAGCACGATCAGCTGCTCACCAGCTCTGTGTACTGCCTAGCTACTGCCTGTCATGTGGCAAAGCAAAACAACTCTCTTAGTTAATAAAAGCTCTTGGGGTATCTGTCTCAAGGATTTGCTCCCTCCACTTCCCTTCGCTCCTTGGTGTCTGTTTCCCCACTTGTTCTGTCTCCCTGTCACCTCTGGCACCTGTCCTTTTCAGCCACCTTAAAGTGCTATGCCATCATCAAACTTGGTCTTTCAAGCATTTCTGTTCATGCTTTTACTTCTTTATTTTTGCTTACAATGCCAGTCTTTGGTCTTCTCTTGGCTACTGACCTAGTGTTCATTTTTAGGTCTCTTTTCATTTTCCTCCAAGTTTTAAATCTCTGATCCATCTTTCAGAGCCTTAAATCTGCACTTCTGTCACTTTCTTGCTTCTGAAATCCTGATCTGAGTTTTGGTATCTCTTTTTGACAATTGCAGTCTTTTTTGTCTTTTAATTTTTATTCTTCTATCATCCTAAAACAATAACAGGAAAACCCTCTTCTGAGCCTTGTATTCCAAATTTAAACCTTCTTGAATATGTTTCCTTTCATTAAAACTAATCTGAGGTGCACTATAGTCTTTCTCACTAGCACTAGGGATTTCACTGTTATGATGCTCTTCTTACTCCTTTCATCCCATCCCACTTATTATTCCTCTTTTTTGAGGCTTAAATCAAAACTCAGCACTCATTTCATGCGCTTAGTAGCTTTTGGCCAATCCCTACAGCCCTCCTTCCTATACCCACAGAGAACCTCTTTCCCAGCCTGTTGTAAATGTCACATCTTCACCTTGTCTCTTTTACACAATAAGAGAAGGGAATGTGTTGCTCTGTATTTGTTAAGCCTTGTGCACCTCTCCAAACTATACAAGAAAATCTCATATTTATCTATTATTTATAGGACTGAGTCTCCAATCCCCTTGGTTCACCTCAATATAAATGCAACAGAAAATGCTCAATATATTTGCTTTGCCAGGATGAGAAAATTAATATTTTATTTCTTTTATTAAATAAATAATGTTTTGCAGGACTACCATCCTTTGAGGTATAGAGATACTGCACTAATTACCACCCCAGTTCAATCCTCCCAATGAACTAAAGGAGAATCACTGAAGTGCTTTAGCTATTTCTGATTAAACAAATACTTTGAGAATTTATTTCAACCTCAGATGAATTTGTGCAGTTCACAATTAATTCTGTTACGAGTGCTCATTCCCACCTCGCATTTGCTTGGATAAATGTGTGTCCCTCAATGCAGGCTTGCACGCTGGTGGTAGCTGTGATATAAAGCACAGGTTTGAAGATGGTAACAGAGCAGTTGTAAGTCACCAGCTGTTGCAACTTCTTTCTCTAGCTTTCTTTTTATTTTGACCTCTTTAATAGCTATTGTTAGCATCTTTATCAAATCAGGAGTGTCATTCCAGTAAGTTCTCCACATGTTCCTCTCCTGGCTGCTCTGCCACGTTAATCTGCTTTCCGTAATGAAGATGACTGGAAGCTATCTATCCACTCTGTGCAGCACTCCAGGGTCTTGCGAAACACATTGGGGAGCATATTTATTTAAACATTATCATAAATGCAAAATGAATGTCATACTTTTCACAGAATAGCCTTGAGTAGGTTCATTTTATGAAAAGCGCTCTGTCTGTGAAATCTCACTACTTGTTAAAAGAATAGCAAATTGTTTTCTGGGGAAAGTAGACAGAAGATAGGGAGTCATCAAACACTAGGAAATTCATCACAACAGGATTTTCCTAGCTAACCAACAATTAAAAAACATTAGTGCTTTTGCAGAATTTCTTCACCTGTAAACCTTGTTTTTTATTATATTTTTTCCGTAAGTTTGATTCAGAGCCCTTTGGTGTCAATAAGAGGTTTTATAGTAATCAGTGAATACAGAACGTCTCTTCTTAGAATAAAGCAACTATTACTGCCTTATAGTTAGGTTGAAATTTTACTGAAGCAAATTATTTGAAAGCAGGTCACTGTAAAGCTCCTTGCATTCTCTTCAGAAGAATTTAAGACATCTACTTCCAGAGACAAGATGCTGTGCTAAGGTGGCCCTAATCCAATTCAGCACCGCAAAAACTGTAAACCGCACTAGATTTCTATTAGGACTGCTGGGTCTACCTCGTTCTTTTTCTGACCATGACCTAGGCTGAGGTGTTCCAGAAGACACATTACAATGTGTGTCATTTAACCCAGTGGAAAGTTGTTTAGGAAGTGTTATGCCAGGAAAATAACTTACTACAATTTCTCTACCTGTTCTGCAGCACAGCGTTTAAACTTTTAAGCCTATTACTCATTATGTCTGGTGGATGGGTTCAGTATCTCATTGATTAGAAAGTCAGCGCACATTTTACCAGGGAGGAGGACATAGTCCAGCTACTAAATATATGTCATGCCATGCTAAAGAGTGCAAGGTTGCCTTGGCAAGCGATTTACTTGAATATATTTTTAATAGTACTGAAAGAAGCACACAGTGTGCTTCAGGTCTTAGACCTCAAGATTATTTACTCTTTTTGTATGAACTCTTGCTAGATGTAAAACTAAAACAGTAATCAAACGAGCAGAAATCAAGCTCAGGACTCTCCTGTTCCCTGCAAAAGAATCTCTAATGCTACTTTTACTTCTCTGCAGGCTCTTAGTTTCCTCATCTCTAAATTTCTACAGGAGGAGAAGGTTTGAATTCCCTCAGACTGGGAAAGCCCTGAAACCCCTACCTCCAACTTCTTGGCCAAGTGCTGAAGCTACTAGACAGCATAGTCCTGTATTCTTTTGCTGTTTTTAGGAAAATGTTTCTGATTTGGATTTTTCAACGTTTCTTGGTCAGCGTCCATCCAGGAGTGTGCTCCCAGGTATGCGATTTGAGCAGGTAGGAGCATCTCTCTTGCTTTGCTGACTGCTGTTGTGCTTAATGATTCCTACCACCATCTCTGCATTCATCATACAGGCTTTCCTAGGCTGTCACAAGCCACCCGAACCTCCTTAGGCACTGTATGAGGAAAACACTTCTAACTCTGGCCTTTGAATGTTGGTATGTGGAGTCTAATTTGGAGGGTCTGCTTGCAAGAGGTGTCTGCCTTCACGCTGGCTTGTGAAAGAACGAGGACTAGGTGTACAACTGGTGATACTGCATTGCTCAGATAACTGAGCCCTGTGCCTTTCTTCTCCTCTGTTCAAAGCTGAGAAAAGTTACAGGCTTGCTTACGATCTTGAGTATTAGAGGAGGGAGAAACTTGGGCTGATGCAACACAGAATGATTAAAGAAAAGAAACTAGTTGGGACAGTCTTAGGCACGCTGCTAACACGCATGAATCTGTCCCATTTAAATCAAAGTTAATCAGAAGCTAGGCATTTTTGGGATTGGGGAAAAATTAAGCATGCACTTGAATATTTTCCTAAATTAAGACACTGACTGTTTTCCTTCAGTTAAAGATGGACCTCTTGGAGGAAGTGAAATGTTAGACTATTCATAGTGGAACGTTTAATGTGATGGTATGTCATCACAGATGAAATGACACACATTAAGACCAGTGGCAAAACTGAGAATATACTGTTATTTTCCACTTACATCACAGTTTTATCTTGCTTTTACAAAACCCCGTGAACTTCTGGTAGTAATTTCTAATACTAATTAGTAGTAGTTAATGTAACAGCTGTACAGTATTAAATAATTAGCCTGTATAGAAGGTATCATAATTTTCACCATAATAAGATGTGATTGTAATGAGTTTTTCTATCTGTCTTCGTTATTGTATGATTTGGTAACTACTTGATGTAAGTTACTTTCCAATGTGTATGTATTAAATCTTACCATTCAAACAAATGAAAATTATAAAATGGAGACTTAACACTGCTTCTTGGCCAGGAGTTTTTACAGCACTTGTGAAAGATTCTTTATGACAGATATGAAGACATGTTACTAAAATACTTTGTCTTTCTGGAAACCTATCACAGTCTATAGATGTCTCCCAAAATAATGCTGAGAGCATTCTGATATTGCCATCCTAAATATACACATTTTTCCCTTGTCTTGAAACAAACCACAGAGAATCTTTGGTTTGGACTGTCAGGAATAACAGTCACCCCTAAAGGGTATTTGAGATATTTGACTTCCATCTGTTTGGGGGTTGTTTTTAATTTGTTTCTTTTTTGTGCGCCTTGTCTGCTAGTTTTTTAACTAGCTTTTCCTTTTGAAGAAACCTTGTTTAACCTTCTTTCTGAGTTTTGAGTATTCAAGCAAAACACAAAGAACTAGCAAATTACTAGCAAAAGGATTAGCATAATTTAGAAATAAAAATTCATCCTCTCACTCTAAAGGAAGATCTGCTAGCAAAAATTTGATGTCTTTGTTCATATTGTGTTATCCCTCGTGTAGTTATTACTTTACATTGCGGTGTGAATGAGCACAAACTTTGTCTTCTTTGGTATTGCTGCAGCACAGCCCCTGCTGCCAATGTCTGTCGCTCTTGCATGTGGAGGGTCACTTGTAGTTTGCGATCGTGTCTTTCATCCTCTTTCATTCATTCTGCTAAAGATCACTTTGTCTTCTGGTAATATATTGTGGTGCAGGATCACAAGCAGAAAGCCTCTGCGGGCAATTGTTTTCTGTTATTTCTATTCAATACCTTAAGCCACTTGCACATTTTGTGCTTTCTTTTCCATTCATGGTTCCATTTTACAAAAATGGTTTTGTTTTCAGCCACAGGCATGAGTAAAATGCACATACTTCATTAATTCTCTGTAGGCTTTTTAGTTTAGTAGTAAGACATATTTTGGTAACTGAGATGAAAAATAATATTTCTAAAAAATTCTGTTGATCTGAATTGTTGCAGAGTGGCTCTATGAGAACGGGCACGGGTCCACAGAACATTTGTACAAGCAATCTCCTTGTTAGCATAAGGGCCTGATTACAGTGAGCCAGGTGCTGACAAGGAATTTACGAAGGTCATGCTGGCCTGGGAATTTAGTGGAAAACAACTTTGATCAGTAACATGAGGCGGGACTGACCTCTTAAGGAAACAGCCAATAATGAGCTTAGCTTTTGTAATATGTATGAGCTAATTAACGAGCATATAAAGCTTGATGATTGTGTCTCAATGAACGAAGTATGCTGATCACTCATATTGAGCGACTGTGTCTTCCCTCTGCTTGGCCAATGGCATGGCTATCCTTCGCAACACTGAATAATAAATATGCTGTTATTAACAGAAGCGAGCAGTAATTTTGGGAACCGAACGTAGTAAATAGCAAAGAGTCCAACTTCCAGCAGCCACCGAGCACTCTTCAGGAAAACACAGATTTCTTAGCTTCAACATGTGGATCTAGCCAGCCAGAAGCACTGAACCAGCCTGCAGTGCCTCCTCTCCTGCCTGAGACCAGACCAAGAAGGAGCTTCATAGAGTGATCACCTCTGATCCCAGGTTCATTCTCCAGATTGACTGTTAATACTAGTGTTAGTTCAGTAGTTTCATTGCTAATACTTGAAAGGATTCTCAGAACGTTTCTCTTACCATAAGGTGTTACTGTTTGGGGGACAGATACTGTAGGATATAAACAGGCCAAGCGAGACACATCATTTTAGGGAACACACTGATTATAGGAAAGTACCTGAGAATTCTCGGCCTCAGTGTTTTTCACCTGCGGAAAGCTGTGTGAAATAGCATGTTTTCTATTGCATAAGGTGTGTGTTTTCTTATCACACTTGTTTTTTTAAGACTAAGAGATGAAGAAGGGCTTGGAATGATGGAGCTGGGGCGAAGGGCGAAAGAAAGGTTCAAACAAAGAAGTCTAGAGAAATACAACTCTAATATACAGTAACTAATTAAAACCAAGGGAACAGGAACTTTAAGAAAAGGCCTTTATGAAAGGACACTGAGTTTGAACACCTACAATTGCTCAGAAAGGGGACTTAGGCCAAACAAATACCAGGTGAAACAAATTGGTTCTCCAGTTGCTGGGAGGTCCAGGAGAGGCAAAGGCCAATCAGGGCCAGGAAGGCAAAATAAAAGGGGTTAGCAGCCTTTCCCATGTTTGGTAGTTTAAAAGAGATTGCAAGGAGAGAAGCTACAGTATTCATGATCCTTTTCTGGAAAGGCAACCCAGATGGACTTAATTCTGGAGACAGACATCGCATTTGAAGGTAAGCTCATGAAATGTTTTTCTGGATTAATTGTGTAACCTGTTTTATTGTTCTTGGGAGGAACGAGTCTGACTGGGAGGTTTGACTACCTTCCTAATTCCTTTTTACTTCTATACAGATTTTAATACTGTATTATGCTAAAGTTGCAGGACTGGCTCTTCAGTGTTGTTAGTTTGAGTAGGCAATATCTGAGTGAGAATGTGTAAATATGTGTATGTTAATGAAAGATGATTTCAACCCCAATATTGGGAGATACTATGCAAGATGTGCTTTAGAGTTTACTGTGTATGGGCAAGGTAGAAGCTGCTAAATGTAGGGTATCTATATGATGTCTTCCATATTTCTACTCGAAAGGTCACTTCAGCAGTATCTTTCACTTTTTTATTTTCTAGCTCGCTATCTTCCATCTTATGTGAAACTCTGGTTTTTGGAACTCAGTATGCTGGGAAATACATCAGAAGCAATGAAAAGTATGGTTTGATAGTACCTATGTCTTTAGTTAGGTTTTAGTCAAGTTCTAGACTTGAAATCTCTGGATGTAAATCTATGCTATTATGAAAAGATTTTGCTACAGAAATAGGAGCAACTTCACAGTTTGTCTCTTGAGGTGTGATTGCATGTTGGCTTTCAAAGATTTTTAAGGTATTAAGCTTTAATCTAGATTGAAGTATGCTAATACATATGTTTCCCCTAAAGCATTGTGATGTGTCTGAGTTGATGTTGAAAGAATTCAACCTGTGATTTTTGGAGTCATCTTCCATAGTCTCGTGTAAACTGCGTCAAATTCACCTTTTAGCCGCACTGGAATGAATTCTTCTTATGTAGGAGGGGAATGGTCTATTTTAGAGGTATCTTTCTCTGCTGAGGAACTCATAAAGTACCAAAGACGTTTTCTTAATGGAGCTTGCATTTTGCCATCCATCTGTGTAAGAAGAATTGATACCTTTTTTGACACTCTGTCATGAGGTAACACTTCTAAAGAAGTGCTAAGTATCTTTGAGCAGTGATTTGAAGAAATATGTACCTCAGCATTTGAAATGAGGAAGAACAATCTTCCTTTCTGCAAAAACCCCATATCTTGGAAGAGCATAGTGCTTTGAACTGAAAATGTATGCTGCCCTTCAGTGAGCATATACCACCAGTTTTACCGTAGAACAATCCTTAAGTTCATTGTCACAGCTGTAAAAGCTGTGATGTTCTATCTAGTAAAACTACTTTTTATTTTCCTTTTTTTATAAGCCTTTTCATTGCTTCTCCCAAGTAAAATAGTTTTTGCAACTCTTCTGTATTCAGGACCCAATGAAATGAAAGGTAATTATATGTACTGTCACAGTCACTGAATTTTGCTAGATAGTGGCAAGAAATAGTATTTGTTTTGGATGTGGGACGTAGTAATACATGACTGCTTACAATAAGTATATACAAATTTATAACTTTTATTGATTGCATTGCTGTCTCTACTTTTTCTGCTGAGTTCTGTTCTCCTTTACTTCACCATGAAGACTACAGATGCAACTGGCTGCAAAACAGGACCTGAGGTTAAGACTGGGAAATGCTTGCAAGCTTAGTTACGGTTATAAACTGACTAGGGAGGAAACTTGTGTGGAGACCATCAGTTAGTGTTGTTTCATTAGCATGTGCAGTAGGAGCAAAAAGAGACCTCTGAGTCTTCGAAGAGCTAACATGGTAAAATCTCTCCCCTAGTAGCACCGCATGGACTTCTTTTGTACTTCTATGTAACATAAAAAAGCCCTACCTCATCTTGGAGTCCAATGCACTGTCAGTAATAATATGGCTTTGGTTACTATGGCTTGTCTCTCTTGTATTCCTGCTCCTCCTCTTGCTTTCTGCCAAAATACTAGCATTTTCTGGCTAACTTGCTACTTTATTTAAGGTATAGGCTTGCTTTGTGCTTAAGGCTATGTACCAAGTGTGAAAGGCAAGTGTGCTTCCTTGTATGAATTCATGAAAATGTCAATATACAAGGTCTTAAGTTCTTGTTTCTTCACAAGTCCTCCTCCAATAGCAATTATACTGCTTTGTTCCTCTAAAGATGAGTTTTTCAGTATTTAAAAAAAAAAAAAGTTCTTGCTGAAACTGACATTAAATATCACATCTGCAAACTTTGTAGTAAAGCAAATGGACTGGCAATAAACTCCTGTTTCTGTATGATATCCTGTGTTCCTATTTTGCTAAATCCCATCATGTTTCCAAAGCAGTACCTGCTGTTCTCAAACAACACATGCTGTTACCAGCTCCACACTAGACCAGCTGGCATAATCATGACTGAGGAGATTGGCTGGGCAGGGCACTGGGAAGGAGGAAAGCCTGGGGTAAAGGGAATTGACCTGCAAACATGCTTTTGACTGTGGCTTGCTCCATAAATAACCTCATGCCCTACTGCCTCCTCAGCTACTGCAACTGTCACATGAGCTCTAGTGTTGGAGCACAATCCCACTTTAAAATATTTATCCTCCCAATACCGCTCTGAAGTTGGGAATTACTTCTCTGTTTGTGCTGGGAATAGAGCCTGTAAGACTAAAAGGCTTTGCTGCTCTGTATGCAGGAATGCTATGACACAAGAGAAAACTAAACCTAAATTTTCCAAGTCCCAGTTCTGGTTCCCAAAAAAATAGGAAGCAAATTTGCTCTTTTGTTGGTGTGGTCCAAATAATAAATGCCTGGCAGGCTCTTAATGCCACTAATCGTGTATTTCCCTAGACTCAATTCAGTGCCATGTCATGTGCAGTAAAGTCATGGCCAGAATGCTATATGGCAGTAAACCACTGTACTTTTGGATATTGCCAGAGGGCTAAATCTCCTTTCCTTGGATTACAAATAGTTTTTTCTGGCTTTACTTTCCACTTCAGTGGCTAATGCAGGACTGGTTTACTGTAAATTAGACACTGATAGAGTATACAAAGTATGGCATGCACAGGAAGATGCGGGGCTGTGAATTATAGGTGCCTCTTCATGCAAACAACATATTTGTATAATGTAGCAGCAAAATGAAGTACAAAGTATTATTGGTTCTCTTGTATATTCTGGATTAATTTCATCCCAGTCAGGGACAGGATTAATGTATTGCCAAAATTGCCCCTTGTCCTTTCTTGATGATTAATAGCTTATCTACGCTCCTTTCACTCTAGAGTAAAGCAACACTAATAACTTAAATACTGGAAAGTTTCCTGTGGAAGCACTGCTTGCAAAGCAAAGATCCAGTGCATGGTGATAATATTGTGGGCAATGTCAAATGGAGTTTGGACTTACTGGAAAGTCCAGGACCTTTAAGAAATTTGATTTTAATACCTTGCACATATCTATACACACAGATTTCTCCTTCTCTGAATTACCGGTGTGATGGTTTATTTAACAGGCTGCAGTAATGTGAGAAGTGTCTTACTGGGCACTGACATATAGAGCTTGGGAGAGAAATTTACTGTCAAGATGAACAAAAATCTGAGTGGCTCAGGTGGCAGATAAGGTTAAAGCTGTTATATTCCCCTTGTTCAAGTAATATAATAAAACTTAATAATCTGGTTGTTCTAAAAGTAGTTTCTTTGTGTCTTGAATAATTGATTTTTGAGGAAGAAGCAGGTCTACTACTCTTCAGGACTACTTCTGCTCAGATTTAGGGTCCTAATGTTCTGTGAAGTCAGAATTTCACAATACTAACTCTCCTGTCTGGAGAAAACAAGAATGGGATGCAGCTGGTGCAGTATCTGTGTCCCAGCAGAGGAAGGTCCCTGCCACATATCTGTCATCAAATCAGGCAGAGGGGAGCAGGAGGGGGCACTGCTGCTATTCTAGCTGAAAGAGGGGTCAATGCCAGGACTCTCTGCTGGCTCTCATTGATTTTGAGAAGAGAGGTTCTAATTGATTTTTTCTTTTTTTCCTGAGACAGTCTAAGGTCCCATTTTGCTGAAAGTGAGTTAAATGACTTGCATTATACAGGAACAAGGCAGTGTGCTGTACAAGACCTGCTCACCGTACAGATAACCCAAAGGATCATCTTTAACAAAGATCTATGCATTGGTTGCTTCTCTAGTACTTAGCCAGCACCAATAGGTACTATCAGTGACTGTCACTGAGTAGGGTTGACTACCCTGGAGAGAGGAGTGGCATGAGCCTAGAGCAATCTTTGACTCTAGAATTGACATTAAAGGACAACTGGACTTAGTCAGAAGGTAAGGTAAGGATGCGCTAACCTCTTAAATTTCTGGTCATAGTATAAAAGTACTGTATGCTCAGCAAAATACCCCACAAGGCTGAAGTGAGACAGATCACCCTAAGCCAGGATCATGTTTTGGTTTAAAGCATTCTATAGCACTGCTTTTTGCATCTCCCCTTTTCAGATTTAGAAACAAGGACAGGGACTGGGAAATCTTACTGATTCCTGAATAAATTTAATGTTTTTTAACTTGTTGGCCTAAGGGATAGGGAAATGCTCTGTTTTCACACAACTCAAGTGGGGAGGACCCTACAGAATTATATAAAATCTTGTTCTGTTAGAGTCACAAATGTATCCCATTCCTTTCAGCTAGGAATATGTCTCCATTCTGTTACTAAAATGGCTCTGTTGTGTCATTTATCAACTCTGCAGTGCATGAATCTTTTATCATGGATTTCTATGTGGTCTGAATTTCTGTTAGACACTGCACCTTGTACCCTACTTTTTCAATGCTGCTTAGAGCTACTTGTGCTATTTTGAAGTTATATTTTCCTCCTGTCACACTTATTCTTTCAGAACTTCTTTTGAACAGCCTTCTGAGAGGACCCCTGCAGTTGTGAGACTTGCTTGATATGGCTATCTAACACTGATTGTCTTGCCCCATATTTCACTTCTTATTGATGCTTCTGCTAAACCAACAATGGAGAAATGGATACGCAATTCATGAGACCTAAAGGAGAGTAGGGAATAACGGGAAAGAATAGCTTGCATCTAAGGTTCAAGAAAACTGCTCATTAGTTGAGTTTTTCTTTGCAAGTCTAATATTTTATTACAAAGGGAACTGATTTTTAAACTGTGAACCTCTGGCACAGAGTCCCTTGTGGTCTCCAGGCAGCAGTAATGCCATCTGTCATGGCATTGTAGGTGGCTATAGTAAGGTTTCTGCCCTTTTACTTATGTTCAAATAACTGACTTACACTAGAATGACTAAGAAATTACCCAAAAGTTTCCATGGTTTATCCCCAGACCCACACATCCATTGGTACTTGCTAGTCCTCAGTCTCATGGCACTGTGTGATTTCTGCTGGAGCCTCTGGCTGGGAAGTAGCTGAGTTTAACTTCCAAACTCAAGCCACACTGAAATGGTTGGAAAATTTTGTAAGGGAAATGAGTGCTCCAGACAAATATAGAATAAATAATAATTATAATTATAATTATAAGCTAGTCAGTTCAACTTAAAGAAACTCTCTGCCCAGAAACTTCATGCTCCATCAAAGGCTGAAATATTCAGTCTTTTCATGCTAGTGGCTACCTTGTGTTCAGCTGGTCATTAATATCTGTACATAACTCTCACCACACTTGCACATACAATTGTGGGGTTTGGGTTTTTGAAGTAGTGTCTGAAATTCTTTTAAAGACCTTGTATTTAAGATGTGTCTAAACAGAATAGAAAAAAGGCCAGTCCAGGAGTTTGTCCATTTTAGTACTGAAGACTTGACTCAGCAGATTCAACGTTGAACAGAGTCTCCTGAAAAAGCAGACCAATTAAATGGATCTTTTTGCTCCTGGCAGCACAACTCTTCCTTAGTATTGCCGACTGTTTCCATCAGTAAAGACTTCCAATGTGACATTAGGTTTTTGCCTCCTGCTATGTTACTGTACGTGGCCAGTTTGCCTGCCTTCATGCCACCAGCTTCATAGAATGGTTAGAGTTGGAAGGGACCTTAAAGATCATCTAGTTCCAACCCCCTGCCATGGGCAAGGACACCTCCTACTAGACCTTGTTGCTCAAAGCCCCATCCAGCCTGGTCTTGAACACTTCCAGGGATGGGGCCTCCACAGCTTCCCTGGGTAGCCTGTTTCAGTGCCTTACCACCCTCAGAGTGAAAAATTTCTTCCTAATATCTATCTAAATCTCCACTCTTCCAGTGTGAGGCCATTACCCCTTGTCCTATCACTACATGCCCTTAGAATCTTCTATTTCTTCTTTCACTGTTTTCTGTACAGAGGCTTCTTGCAGTCAGAATAAGGATGAGATGCTACTGAGCGAACTATTTGCATATGTATCCAGGATTCCTTTAAAATTGTTTCATTTGATCTGGCAGCTGGTTCAAGAGTTCCAGGACTGCAAAGTTACCAGAATGATTGCTGCTTCTTTGGGGATCTGTTAGTGGCGTTACCGGCCGTTGACATAAAATTTTATCAGACTGTCATGCAGTCATCGCTTCCTAGTGTTATTTAAGTCCTTTTAAAATCAGAAGGAAGCAAAAAGACTCTATTCTTAATTTCATGTTAATTTATTCCTGGCTTCATTTTCACTACATTCAATGATCACAGTATGCATGAAGCCTAAGGAAAAAATGCAGCTTCCCTTTGGGTGGGACTCAATTATCTGACTGTCTCAATGTGGTGATGCATGTGTGTTGGGTAACGTTAATGTGATGTCTAATACATTACGCTTCTCCAGCAATATGACTGCTATCACAGAAGGTGATGAGGGTGGGGAAGAAGTGAATGGATTGCTACAACAGTGATGCATTTATATTTGGAACCAGCATTGCCATGCCATTATCAGGATGTCTTTGAGTAAATTTCAGGATTTAACATCCATCAAGCTGCCTGACAACACAGCCTGCATTTGTGAAATGTCTCATAGCATAGAGGCATAAATCTGAGTTATCTACATAACAGGGATATTGAGTTATGTTACACAGGAGAGGCCATAAACATAGCTGCTCTGGAAAGCATATCTAAGAATAGAGACCTAAAATACAACTCATTGTATTACAGTAACACTGTTTTTATTATAGCTAAACTTTCAGCAGCAACAGAAGGAAAGAAATAATTTTAGAATTATCCCTTCAGGCTGACTGCTTAGGCCACACGCTTATGTGACATTTTACATCTATCAAACATGAATAAAATTGGAATAGCCACTTCTATCATCCCTATTCAGAGGACAACTCATTCAAGCATCTGTTAGCTTAACAAGCACTAACTAGGGACATGCAATTCATTGAGCAGGAGATGAACAAAGCTTTAGCAGATCTCATCCACTACTGAAATTCAAAGAACTGTGCTTAGATAAACTTAGTTGAAACTAATTGTTCTGGCCTTAGCTTGTTGCCTGGGATATTTAAAACCAAACTGAAATGTCAGGCTTGTTGGGTCTGATTTGCTTTTCATTGTTACTACAGCAATTCTAGTGTGTATCACGGAATTTCCAGAGTCAGAAGGGACCTCTACAGATCACCTAGTCCAACTCCCCTGCTGATGCAGGAATGCCTAGAGCACATTACTCAGGACTGCATCCAGGTGGGTCTTGAAAATCTCCAGAGAAGGGGACTCCATAATCTCCCTGGGCAGCCTGTTCCAGTGCTCTGTCACCCTCACCGTAAAGAAGTTTTTTCTTAGGTTTGAATGGAACTTCCTGTGTTCCAACTTGTGCCCGTTGCCCTTGTCCTGTCCCTGGGAACCACTGAAAAGAGTCTGCCTCCATCCTCCTTCAACCCACCCTTTAGATACTTATAAGCAAGAATAAGGTCTCCCCTCAGCCTTCTCTTCTCCAGGCTGAAGAGTCCCAGCTCTCTCAGCCTTTCCTCATAAGGGAGGTGCTCCAATCCCCCAATCATCATCACTTCTATACTGTAATACCATCTCAAAACTAATGGCATCTCACCAGAATAAAATGGATCTAACAAGACTATCACTGCATCTTTTGCTTTGAGTTGTGTTGCTGTTGTGAATTTAATAAAGTATTTGTATTTAATGTAAAATATCTAAGATTCTGTACTGGTACATAAAGATCACGTTTTCGGTAATTATACTGAGGTGATCTTTCCATTTCTACAAAATGTATCACTTCAGAGAAAAAATATTTGAAAAATTACTTTGGTTTTAAGTCACTCATTGGGATATTCCAAGTCATTCTGTCTCTAGGATTCTCTAAGTTTTTACCCAAAAACTTGGAGTGGACTGGAGTAATCATGCTGTGAAACAACACTGGGTTGCAGCTTATTATACAAAAAACCTGATGAAGTATTTGCTCCAAACACTAGTGTTCTGGATGTGTAATTGATTTATTTTTATTTAAAACATGATGCATTACTTTTTCTGTATTTCACATAACATGAAAATTATTTAATGGAGTGGAAAGTGGGATGACCATATACTGATGTGGCTGCTGGCCAGTGATGTTAGAGGATCCATAAATTATTATCTCTTTGAAAACAAAGGATAATGGGGAGCTCAGATCTCTCTGATCCCTGCTTTGTCACCTAGACTGACTGCAAGAACATTATTTGGCTCCCTGACTCTAAGTACATTAACATCTAGAGCAATTAACCCTGTGCTTTTCTGGGGCACCATCCCTTTTGGCTTGTTTCGAATTAGATGCTCATGGTGTCTCAGACACTTATCTGAGACAGGCTGAGAGCCCTTCAAACCCTCTGACTTCAGAAAGAAGTGGGAATGCAATTGCTGTCAGGGCTGTGTGAGCTCAGCTTCAAGAGCATGCTGAAGTCTCCCCTCCCTTTTTATAGCCCTTCCTTGGCCTTTCACAGAGATCATGCAAATTATAGAAGGAGGAGCAGACATGAAGTGAAAACCACCTAGATTTCCCATCACCACTATGGAGAGGTCTAAATAGGAGCTGAAACTTGTGATTAGTGTGGACTTTAAAACAAAGTGCCCAGAACGTCGTTGGTTGTGAGCATCCTTCATCCTATGGGAGAAAGCAGAAGAGGAAATGGGAATCGGGAATGTTTGTGTTTCTGCCTTTGTACCTAGACTGGAGGACTTGCCCCACTTCACAGGGGACAGGTACATAGTAATGGACACACAATACTTCAAGTCCCTCTGGAACAAAGAAGAACTGAACAGCCCAGAGACAAGCTTGGTTTTATGTGACTTTCACATTGAAAACATCTGGCTTTATTAAGATTGAAGTATAATTAATTCATCTGAGGGATAAAACCATGTCTTAGTCAAGGAGGATATGCTTTGGATAAAAATGACCAAGATTTAATATTAAATAACACAAACACACATGATCAGATATATGTGCATTTGGTTGACTTCTGGATCATTAATTGCTCCTTTGGGTCATTAATCGACGTTCCTTTGCTGGCAGGAAGTAATCCCAAATTCTATCAAACTACTGAAAGGATACTGTGGAATAAAGGGATCCCTGCCTTGACATCTTGAGGATTTTTTTTTATATATATACTTTTGCTAGGATGATAATGACTGCTGTGAAGGGACAACAGGTTTACACCATTAGACAGAATCTAATGGAGGTTGTCTTGTAGTGGAGCCCAAGATAACTGTGATACAGTTTTTAGATGATAGGAGTGTGCAGATTTCTTTCATGGGCTGTACTTGGTTGTGCCTCCTAGGTGAAACCAACATACAATGCAGAAATGATGATCCTGGAGCTTGCCTAGCAGTGGCAATATAATAAAGCATTGCTCTTAATGAGTGCTACCAGCAACTCAATGCCAGTGTTTCCCAGGCACTACCTAGCATCATCCATCCCCTCACTTCCTAGAGGATTAGAGAAAGACAAGCCCAGCAATGTGCCCTGGAGGTGTATGTTTTAAGTGTCCATGGACCAAAGCAGAATGCAGATTGCCAGTGATGTGACTAAGCACACCAAGCAGCGGTTTGCCTCCTTGTCACCTCTGAGACAGCATTGGAAGTAAACCTAGTTGAACGCCTGGTGCACGTAGTGAAGATGCCGTTAATACTTGGGTTAAGCAAGGTGAAAAACAAAGCTTGCAAAAATCTCTGCTTGCAAAAAGGGATAAACAATAGGTTTAAATACACACTTAGATGTGCCGAGCAAGACTTGTCTTAATTTCTGGGAGGGCAGTGTTCTATATGTAATGAATGGGGTACCATATAGTAACTGCAGCAATAACCACCTGTTTTTTCCTAAAAAAACCTGTCTATGAAGGGCTGAGATAACCAGTAAGTGGATTTACCCTTTATAATAAACAGGCAGGGAATGGTGTGAAAAAACAACTAATTTTGTCTGGAGAAGAGAAGACTCAGAAGGGATCTCATCAATGCTTATAAATACTTAAAGGGAGGGTGCCGGGAGGATGGCACCAGTCTTTTTGCAGTGGTGCCCAGTGATAGGACAAGAGGTAAGGGGCACAAACTGGAACACAGGAAGTTCCATCTGAACATGAGGAGGAACTTCTTTACTTTGAGGGTGGCAGAGCACTGGAACAGGCTGCCCAGAGAGGTGGTGGAGTCTCTGACTCTGGAGACATTCCAAACTCGCCTGGATGCCGTCGTTTGCAACCTGCTCTAGGTGACCCTGCTCTGGGAGAGGTGTTGGACTAGATGATCTCCAGAGGTCCCTTCCAACCCCTGTGATTCTGTAACACATTAGAAAAGGGGGAAAACCAAAGCCTTTATAAATGGAAAGAAGGAAAGCCTTGTCAGTTACTAATGCTTTCTTTTCATGCTGAAAGAACAACTGCAACTTTGCCAGGGGTTTTGCTCATAGATAACGAGGAACTCAACAAGTCTTATCCTTAAAAATAACCTTAATTACTGCAAAACCAGAGGCAGAACATACAGAATACTTTTAGAGGCATTGCCTCTTAATTCATGATATCTAACCTTTACCTGATAGGTCCAAGCCTTTATATACACTGTCTAGATGGTAGCCTCTCATCTGACGGGGGGAAAAAATAGTCTGTCTAAAATTGGGCATGTCCAACCATCTGGTTGAGCTTTGGAGGTTGTGCTTTGAGTGGCTGGTACCTGGTGCTCACGGTGTCCTTTGTGTAGAGGTTTTTGCACAGCTATACCATTTCACACTCAACATATGCAAGGTGGGTAGTAAAGTGCAGTTTGCTGAATGGACATGCTGGACAGACACGTATTCAGTACAGTGTTCCTACAGGAAACCCCCCTGAGTGAGAGATCTGTGAGTTGTCCCAGTGGTATGGTTTGCTTTGACCCTAGAAAGCTGAGTATGAATGTTGGAGACACAATCTGGGGCAGCCCTGCAGCGTTTGCTGTCTTCATCTCCTGTACTAGAGAAACATTTGCCCTGACCCAAAATAAACAGTCCTGTGATCCTACACTGAGCCACAATAACCAGACTGTCATGCTTCAGACTGTTCTTATAAGCTCATTTGGGACCTAAGGAGGTCCCAAAATGAGGGAGAAACAAATAGAGTTAAAATCCTGTGCTCATAACTATGTTCTGCCCCTTGGCTGATATGAGCAGAAAGATCTCTGCAAATGGGGGAGCACTGCGGCCTTTGAGTCCACACAGAGAGAACAGATTTCACCTGGTGTGTTGTTCTTTATTCTCATTGAAAAACCTAATCCTACATAATCACAGCATACAAATGGAGTGAATCAATTGAGTCAGAGCAGTCTTTCTCCAGGGGCTGTAGAATTATTATCACAGCAAAATGAAACGTTCCTTTTCAACTCTTAATGTAACTCAGTATAGTAATTCTTCCTATTCTCTCATTGTTTCCCCTCTATTTCCTCTTCCGCTTAGAGGTTTCCTTATTGAGAGCGCCTATGATTGAAGACAGCAGAATGAAAGAAGCAGCATACTTGGAAAACAAGTGGAGTCACACATTATCAGTAGCTGTACGATGTAAATTTGTGGAGTTGCAGGAATTACAGGATCTAGATAGCATGCTAGGAACTGTTTTTTCTATTTTAGTAAAAAACCAGTTGTGACTTAGAGGGACTATCTACTCCATGCAGTAAGAAGTGTTGACCTGTGGCCAGGTCAGCATGAATAGGTGTATTCAGTACATTAATGGAAATAAACAGCTTAACTTCCAAGCAGGAAAGGGTGGTTGGTTTTTTTGTTGTTGTTGTTGCGTTTTTTTTAAAGAAGCTTAGATCAATTGTTCTATGAAGCAGATTTAACTGACAACGAAATAAGCCAGCTACATGAATATGTAATTTTGAGTACTAAAGAGCCCAGTGTATTAATACTTCTGCTAAGTACAGTGACTATGGAATAGTGCCTCAAATCTTGTCTTTATATCGTTTTTTTTGTTGTTGTTGTTGTTTTTTAACAAATAAAAAGCAATGGAACTTGCAGAAAAGCAGATATTTTTATGGATTGACGAGAGTCTTTTATGAGAAAAAATATGGGGGGCAACCACTCACAAACCAGGGCAAGTCTGAAAAAACCAAAACAACAGTAAAGCTACCAAAACAACAGTAAAGCTGCCAAACCAGAAATGCACGGGTACTACTGAAAGCTGAGTGTTACAGGAGATTGTATAACAAAACTAAACCATGAGTTTAGTGTATGCAAACTTCAACTCTTTAACTTTCTTCCTTCATAAAGTTTAATTTTGAAAATGAACTGCAGTTGCTTTACTTGGAAGAGCAGTTGTAACTGGTGTGCAATGCATAGCTCAGATTAGTTTACCTTCCAAAACCCCCAAATATTTGAAACGATGTCACAAAAGGAACACGGCAAATACAGCTTTAAACAAGGGTTTCAGTGTTTACAACCAATGCATAAGGAAGCTGGATTACAAAAAAAAAAAGTATCTAAAAATTGCTTTCATGTTTGTGTTTATAGGTCATTAGTTTGCTGTATGTTATGCAGATGTACTCAGCTGTTTGCTAGGAAGGTTTCACTTGCATAATATGAGCGTTGACTTTTATTTGAAACTATTTTATCTGACTTATTTTTTGGCTTTCTGAAGCTAGCTGCTGATTTTTCAGTTTAAGGTTATTTTCCAGGCTTAACCTCTAATTCTCACCTTTTATAAAGTGAGTCATCCTCTCTAAGCAGAACTACTTAAGATATGTAGAAAAAACCTACTTTTTATTCTCTCTGTTTATTGGCCAAACTCCAGATTAGTAGCCTTCCAACAAGAGTATAGGCCGGCAGAAAGCGTAACATCCCTCAATAAAAAGAATACTCGTCACTGTCAGCAGAAGAATGAAAGTGAACGGTGCTTGCTAATGAAAGAAAAAGTAGAAGTTAAATGGAAAAAGGAAACATTATTTGACACTTTTAACGAACTTTAAATCTTTAGTACTGCCCATGGGATATACTTGTGTGCCCAGCATCACATCGGGTTTTTTTGCTTCAGATGAGGCAGAATGAAAACAACGATACCTTAATATAATGAGAGGATGTGAAAACAGAAGGTTTTGGGTGGGGAGGAGTTGAAAGGGGAAAAACTCAGTGTTCTTTTGCTTTGAGTTTGACCTGGCATAATTACTTACATGTGAGTAGATTTCTCTTCCAAGGGAAAAAAAAAAAAAGAAGCCTCAATTTCCTCAGCCCACAGTATATACTACAAGAAAGGAGTTTCACAGCCTTCACTGGCTTCAGGTTGGATGAGGCTTTGAGCAATCTGGTCTAGCAGGAGGTGTCCTTGCCTGTGGCGAGGGGGTTGGGACTAGATGATCTTTAAGGTCCCTTCCAACCTAAACCATTCTATGATTACCAAGGAGTAGATCCTGGCTGCTGAAGGACAGCAAAATGCAGCGCTTGCCCTCTGTCCTGAGCATGTAGTCTTCTGGATCATGGTGCTGATTTGGAGGATGTGGAATAGATGGAAAAACCCTAGGTGGGAAGGAGACAGTGGCTTTCCCACAGCCAGACTCTCTGACTGCTTCTGCTTTGGGTTTCCCCCTGCAGCAGTTCCAAAATCATAGTTGGCAACAATTAATCTTTTATTAGCGTTTTCGTATACAGGAAGCTACATATTCCATTCTAATGAAATGTATGTAAACCAAGTAGGGAGTATGCCTTCTATCACAGTGCAAAGACATGTAATTTCTGGCTCTAGTACTTAAATAAATAAAATAGGACTGCTTACTAATGGAGGAAAATCAAGTAACTTCTCAGAAATTAGTCAACACTTCAGAAGCAGAACTAGAAAGGGAACCTGTATCTCCTGACTCCTGGCCATGAATTCCTTGTAACAACATGGTAACATCAGAGCCAGGGGTTGCAGAATGACATCTATTTCAGCAAGGATTATAATCTGTGCTCCTGCCAATGCTGTTGAGTCCCGCACTTGTTATCTCAAGTATAGGCTATATAAAACAATCACCGGTGTCCATAGGACTTAGTAATAAAAGTGAAGACCCATAGCTATAAGATTAAAAAGCAGAAAGTGTGTTAGAGTGGAAGAGGCTGCTGTCATAGGAACTAAATGTTCCTGGTTAAAGGGGTGAATGCAACAGGTAACACTTGACAAGCAGATTCATAAGGAAGCGATGTTTAAACATCAGCACGTTAATAATCATGCTGAACTCTGACACATGACAATTGATGTAATAAGTTTTAAATAAGATAAAAGGAAAAAATCCTTTGAAGTGCAGCTATTATTTAAAGTACTTTTAAAGTGATCATATTATGATCCATTAAAGAAAGATCAGTAAAAAGGAGTATGGTAAAAGTTATTCTTGAAATATGCTTCTAGATTATTCAGCATAGTGATTCATGCTATATGCTATATTATGCTGTGCTTGAAGCACGGCTAGGGAAACTTGTGACTAATATATCAAATGGACCCGATCTTGAGAGATAAATGTCTTAAAGTATGAAATGAGTGTTCATGTGTAGGAAGGTAACTTCAATGAGCGACCTTACCGTTGCTTTATGGGATAGATCTTGTAGCTGTTTAAACTGATATTACTCAGCTGAACTCGGGGTAATACTGACTCATACCTGTCCAGCGTTTGCTTCTAACTCTTGCTAAAAATTCTCTTTCCAGGTAGCGCGACAGCATGGCCCACAGTACAACTGCCTATTGGATCCCATTTACCTGTTAAAATAAATCTGTGAATTGAACTGCTGTAGTAATGGCCAGTTTTGGGGGGGCGTGCGGTATTTGTGTGTGTATAGTATATAGCCTACATATAGTATGTGTATAGTATATAGCCTATGCCACCCTGCTTCTTACCATATATATACTATGGAAAAGTATGAAAGCAGTTACAGAAGACCATTTTAGTGGTGTATGGCTGGAATATTGTAATTACAGCAGTGATGGGATTGTTTAAGGCTGTTTGGATACTACTTTATACATCAATGATCTGTAAAAATGTGGAATAACAGGGAAGAGGCCCTTTAGTTTGTGCTTATATGTGGCTTAGCTTGTGTTCTTCATGCTCAAAAAGCAGGGATTTGAGTTGCTGAATCTTTCATCTTCTCTTATCTTGTTGACATACGTGAAAAAGTTGAGACTATTTTCCTTTCATATCATTGCAGACATCTGTGAGAGAAGAATAAAGTGGCTGTTTAGTTCACCAACAGCCTCCTCAAATTAACAGGAATTGATAGGCACATACTGCATATGACTGAAAATCTCTCAAATGATAATTGTGCACACATGGGATTTTCAACTTTATATGCAGACACCAACCTTGTGCTAGTAACATCTTTTTTTAATGGAAAAAATATGTAAATGTACTTTTTTTTTAAATCCTTGTTATTAGTTTCTAATATGAGCTGGGCTACTCTGGGGAAAACCAAGCAACTACATCCTTATAAGAACTTAGCTGATTTGGATTTAAGCCTAGGCTCAACGCATGTAAGGAATGACAATAACTGGTTGCCTAGCAAAGATACTATTACAAGTACCTGGCTTTATCGTATTGTCTGGTCTCAGGGATGCATGGTACGTTTCCTGGCTGAGGTCATGCAACCTTTAATGTGCTTCTGGCATATTTTGGTGGTATCTGTGCCTTTGCTGTCTAGAAACCTTTCTTTTAAGCTTCCCAGTAGCATAAGAAAAAATCTTTCTTAGCAGTGTTTCCCAAAAACCTCAGAGACCCCCAGACCAAGAAGATAATTATCTCTGTAGCCCATAATGATTAGGGACAGGAAATCTAATGGTCTTTTAGCATTTACCCCATTTGACTGACATATCTTTATCTGAACTCCAACAGGAATTTTTGACATGGTTTTAAAAAGAGGATGATCTGTGTTCTACTAGGTCTTTTAGGGGGACAAACCTGATAAGGATCAAGAACGATCCAATGGGACCAGGCACATGATGGAGCTTGCTTCAGCTTTGTTTAGGTAGTCTGCAGAAGTACTAAGGGCATGTGGTCCAATGTAAAGCACGCGAAGCTGCTCTAAATATCAAAAAGTGGCGTAAGATTACATAGGTTTGGCACTCTGCATCAACTGGCCTAATTTTGCTAATCCAATAACAAGACCCCCAAAATCTGGGTTTACTCTTGTCAAAGTGCAATGTCCCTTTGCTGTATTGTGTCCAGAAAAACAAAGTAAACCTACTGGGTAACAGCTCCATGCCTTCCGGGGGCAGGGCGGGGGGCTGCTCTTTCTGGTATGCAGGTAAGGGGTGGTACCTCCATGGATATGCCTTCTGTAGGTCTGTGTCTTTACACGTTCCAGTGCATAAAGAGCATCTGTGGCTGCCAGAGGTGCTTAGAAAAGTGAGTGGGATAGGAAGGGCATTGCCAGTGCCTCTGCAACGAACTGAAGTCTGATGCACAGGACTAAATGAGAAGTGCTGAGAAATAAGTATGTTTTGACTCCTTGTCAAACGGAGGGAGTCTAACAAAAATCGTAAGCTGTTTCACAGTCAATAGGAGAGCAGACAGATCTCTTTTTTCAAGAGTGGTGTGAGCTCTAAATATTGTACCTCCAGCAGGATTTTTAAAATTTCCTTGCTAATGGCAATTAACACAGATGTCTTGCATTTCATTACTATTGCATCCTGGCAGAGCTCGGCAAAGCCTGTGCGAGGGTATCCTCAAACGCTGGTTTTCAATGTGGGGTTACGTAACCATGGCACACTTTCTCTTATTCCAACCTGGCTGATAATAAGATACGAGCAGGAATCAAAATCACCCCTTGTGATGGAGAAAGCAGTCCCCACAAGCCTGCTGAAAAGGGGGGAAGAGCTGCTTTGTGGGAGGAGGGCTTGACAACATCTTTGTCCTTCGTGATAGCTTGGAGAGCTCCCTTGTCAGTTTAAATCTCTCTGCTGGTGAGGATCGGTTACACTCCTGATGGACAATCCCTAGGATATTCCAAGAGTCTGTAATTTAGACTTTGGGACCAGGGGCCATCTTTGTTCTGTCTGTCCTTATCCACTGTGGAGGAATCTTGTTTGCTAGCCCATTCTTGTAACCTCTTAAGTGGTTGCAGTCTTGGAGAGTCTGCTGAGTTAGCTTCTCTTTAGGAAAGATTTGCATAACTCAAAGCACTTCATAAAGTACCGTTAAAGTAGCAGAGCCTTAATGCATAGTGCTGTGTGGAAAAGCGATAGACACAAGAACATTGTCAGCTGCTTTGCTGAATTCAGGCTGCAGCCTTAACCCAACTTTTTTTGTTATTGGGTAGTGTATGCTACACTTACTTGCAGGGTTAAAACAAGTGGTGATAGGAGTGAGGAGAAACAGCTCATCTTGCAAATGTTAGCTTGGTTAATCAGCTATTTTCCTAAACTATCCTTATTCATTAAAAGCAAATGATGTTCCACTAATAAAATCTGATCCTTGCTTACATAAATTTATTCTGACATAACCTTTAATAAATTGGAAGGAGAAAGTGCCAAAAAAACTCAGTTGTGCACATCTCTGGTATACGATACTGATACACTTTGACACCTGCACATTCTAGTTTGCATCAAAGATCACTTTAAACTGGGGAGGAAAAGGAGTTTAACATAAAGTCAGCAAATTTACTTCAGGGTTTTTACAACAAAAGTACCACTTAACTTATTTTTTAAAAAAAGTTTTCTTAAATTATGTCATGTGTTTCAGACTCGTGGGCCTGAAAAAGTAGTAGAAAAAGCTGTTTGAGGGAAGATTCTTCTACAGAGAAGCAGCACATGGTGATTGCTGTATCCCATCTGACCCCAAAACTGTTACCCTAGCTGTCTCCTTAGCTGATAACTGGCGATCCAAATACCCTATAATAGCCAGAGCTGGGTGAAGCATCTCCGCATCCTGTGCTGTCCTGTTTGGTAGCCTGTCTAAAGCCTAGAAATGCAAAACAGCATGTAATAGAAAGGGCTTTTCATTCACCATAAGGGAAACGCATTTATG
Organism: Burhinus oedicnemus; assembly: GCA_008921705.1. Lineage (NCBI taxonomy): Eukaryota > Metazoa > Chordata > Aves > Charadriiformes > Burhinidae > Burhinus > Burhinus oedicnemus. The sequence continues at coordinate 386,362 of VFFE01007232.1, read as the reverse complement.
TTTTTTCATTAATAAGTGTTAGGTTTACGATATTAAGGAAACAGGTGGGTTCATATGACTCTAGCTTGGTTTTACTCAATCTCATGAAAGACAGTGTGAAATGTTGACTCTGTATATGGCACCATGGCAGTGGCGCTTCTGATTTGCTTATTAGCAGGACCGAAACTTGATTAAGGAGAAAGTTGGAAGCTTTTATCTGAACCCATAGAAGTCTCCTGCACTTAAAATAACACTTGGTAAATGGCCAACTGAGATTAGTGCCGAGTAAGACACATGTACTGAAGTTTCTGTAAGATGTCTCCTGTAGCTTAGGAGAAGACTGTCAGGTGGGGTAGGTCTGAAACCAGATCAAAGCTAAACAGAAAAGCAGCTTCATGTTGCTGAAACACACTCATATTTAGAACATTTATTAAAAAAATCAAACTAATTTCATGTTGTTGTATAGTCAATTGATTAATTAAACATCACATGAACTGGGACCCTGGTTCTGCAAGCATCTCTAGCTTCTTATTAATTATAGATTAATTACTTTTATAATTATAAATTGCCAGCAGGTCAAGGGAGGTGATTCTGCCCCTCTGCTCAGGTCTTTTGGGACCTCACCTGGAGTATTGTGTCCAGCTCTGGGGCCCCCAACATAAGAAGAACATGGACCTGTTGGAGCAGGTCCAGAGGAGGGCCACAAAGATGGTGAGAGGGCTGGAGCACCTCTGCTATAAGGACAGGCTGAGAGAGTTGGGGTTGTTCAGCCTGGAGAAGAGAAGGCTCCAGGGAGACCTTATTGCAGCCTTCCAGTACTTAAAGGGGTCCTACAGGAAAGCTGGGGAGGGACTCTTTATCAGGGAGTGCAGCAATAGGATGAGGGGTAACGGTTTAGGATAGAGGATAGATTTAGATTAGATATTAGGAAGAAATTTCTTTACTGAGAGGGTGGTGAGACACTGGAACAGGTTGCCCAGAGAAGCTGTGGCTGCCCCATCCCTGGGGGTGTTCAAGGCCAGGTTGGATGGGGCTTTGAGCAACCTGGTCTAGTCGGAGGTGTCCCTGCCCATGGCAGGGGGGTTGGAACTAGATGATCTTTAAGGTCCCTTCCAATACAAACCATCCTAAGATCCTATGACAAATACGTGTTGATGTTGGAAGATAATACAGTATATTATGTCTGCAGGATGGCCTGAAAGTCAGCCTCTTTGAAAAAGACAGGGAATATAAAAAGAAAATTCAAAAAATACATTTAGGATATTCTGTAAACAGTTGTTGATCTTTAGTGACAAGGCTTTGGGAGATAATCCTGAATAATGTGTTAGGGACGATTACTTTAACTTCTTTCACTGAGGGAAGAGAATTTGAAAAATTATTTTGGAAAGAAATTGAGACAACTATATGAGGCTGTGTGTTTGTGAAATGATATCTAATGATATTTTTTTTTTTACAAAAAAAAAATAAAGCTTCTATTCAATTCATAATTTTAACAAGATTACACCCTTTAAAATGTCAAGAAAAAGGCCTGATCCTATGAGAGTTTCTAGAAGTCTTGGCATCACATAGCTTAAGCAGAGAAGTGCTCTGTGGTACACATATGACCAAATTATAGGCTCCGTTACTCTTAATTTCTGCTTATACATGGGAATTGTGTATCGCTTTTTATACGCTATCATTTTAAGCCCCCAAAACTTGCTTTATTTTTTCCCCCTCATCCCTAATGGTTAATCAGAAGTGCTACATATAATTGAGAAACATGATTTTCCTTAAGCAAAATAAATACCATGTTCAGGGAAGAAATTGAGTTTAATTTCCTCACCGGTTACCCAGGAAGATATCAAGGGCAAATTTATCTTGTCAGCTCCTTGTGTGCTTATCTCCGAAAAGAGATGAGTGAAATTTCCTGTGGGATGAACTATTTTACTGTTGCTTCTCAGATTTTGTCTCTAGTCCCAAAGTATTTAACTCCAGGTTTGTAGTTTCTGTTACATTTTAAAGCAAGGACTTGTGACAAAAAGGAGAGTGCCTGGGTTTAAAGGCAGGATTATAGATATTTTTCCACTTCCAGCAGCTGGAAACTGCAAATACAAATTTCATTTTCTGTACACAAGCTGCTTTGAGCTTCTCTTCCAGCACTGCCATCTCATCTGATTCCTGTGTCCTGGAGCATCCCTGCTGCCTCAGGAAGAGCTGTGAACTTCCAGTTTCCCTTCTCAGGCCTCCCTAGGAGGCTTCGGAGAACTCTTTTCTTTCTGTGCCATACGTCTTTGCTTGTCCCAAAGCAATAGGATTAGGCAGTAGCTGTTGGCGTGGCGTTGGCTTTCACTGTGGCCAGTCCTGTGACAGAATATTGATTTACTGGGATGGAAATGATGGTGGAAATGTCCTGATTTCATGTTGGGGTGAGAGGGATATAGCTTACAGCCATGCTGAGAGAAGCTGTCTCTGAGGCTCAGATGGCAGCTCTCTGCTCCCATTATAGCAAAGTGCTTCAAGGTGGGCACCTTGGTGGAGGCAGTGCTGCCCAGTCCTACACCAGCACTGCCTCAGCTACCTGAAATCAATTTCAATCGTACTTAAAAAACAGCAACCCCTTGTTTTGGGTGTGTTTTTACCTTTGATAGATCACAACTCATAATGCTCCGAACTCTGCTTTGGTTTATGTGATGCAGCTCCACAGAGAAGCCAACCGCTGTCAAACTGACTGCCCTTTGTGGAAGGAGAGGCACTCTGTAATTAAAATGCTGCTTCTCTCTAATAGAGCCTGATAGATGGAGACTGCTTCACGTTTCCATGCCCCGTGACCTGAGGGAGTCAGCAACTCCCTACGCTTACTGATGAAAAGGTTTCTGAGATGGGCTTTTGTCCTGCTTCTGACATTCACCCTTGTTTCTTTGGCAAACCGTTAGGTTGTTGACCTTAGCCATCCCTTCAGTCTCACCTGCTTTTAATGGGGGGCTTAGCTGAGATCTGAAATCTGTAACGGAGTGATTTCCCTTTTTTAACCTGATAGTTTAGGCAGTTTGTCTTTCTGAGGTGGTCTGGATTGTGCTTGCTATTAGTTTATTGGGTTAAACTCCTCCTGCCTTATTTCTATCCAGTAAAAAAAAAAAATTAAGTTGGGTCAAGAGAGTTGACTGTGACTTCTGTGGAGTTAGGGGTTCAACACCTTAATATTTGATTTTCTGTGTTTATGAAAAATTGCTAGTTGCTGTTTTGGAAATACGAGGCTAATGTAAAAGTAGAATGCAAAATTAGTAATTCTTCAGAGCTTTCGTGTAAGGTACACAACTTCTAAAGTGCTGCACATAATTCGGGAGAATGTAATTCTCTAGCTAACATTGCATCTCCTGGATATCCTACTATCGCTTCTGTTTCATGTCTTCCTGTCTCTTGGGAATTCATAATATAAAACTGTATGTTAAGGGAAATGGGATTACTCTTTCCTTTGGCAGGTTAGTTATGAGTTCATGATTTGTGCCCTTCAGGTTTAAAGACAAAATAATTTCCTTTTTCTCTCTTTTTTAGTAATTGTATCAGGTTTGAGTGGCAAGGTTTTGGTAGTGGGGGAGTTACAGGGGTGGCTTCTGTGAGAAGCTGTTGGAAGCTTCCCCTATGTCTGATAGAGTCTATGCCAGCTGGCTCCAAGACAGACCTGCTGCTGGCCAAGGCCGAGCCCATCAGTGGTGGTGGTAGTGGCTCTGGCATAACATAGTTAAGATGGGGGAAAAGTTGCTGCACAACTGTAATTGTGGGCAGAGAGACTATGTGAGAGCAACAACTCTGCAGACACCAAGGTCAGTGAAGAAGGAGGGGGAGGAGGTGCTTCAAGAGCCAAGAACAGAGATTCCCCTGCAGCCTGTGGTGAAGACCTTTGCAGCCCATGGAGACCACGGTGGAGCAGATATCCATCTGCAGCCTGTGGAGGTGGATGCCCAAAGGAGGCTGTGACCCTATGGGAAACCTGTGCTGGAGCAGGCTCCTGGCAGGACCTGTGGCGTCGTGGAAAGAGAAGCCCTGCTGGAGCAGGTTTGCTGGCAGGACTTGTGACCCTGTGGGGAACCCACACTGGAGCAGTCTTTTCCTGAAGGACTGCACCCCGTGGAAGTGACCCACATTGGAGCAGTTCATGAAGAACTGCAGCCTGTGGGAAGGACTCACACTGGAGAAGTTAATGGAGGACTGTTTCTCGTGGGAGAGACCCCATGCTGGAGCAGGGGAAGAGTGTGAGGAGTCCTCCCCCTGAGGAGGGAGTGGCAGAAAAAACCTGTGATGAACTGACCACAACCCCCATTCCCTGTCCCCCTGCACCACTCTGGGGGAAGACACAGAGAAAATCGTGTGTGAAGTTGAGCCTGGGAAGAAGGGAGGGGTGGGGGAAGGTGTTTTAAGATGTAGGTTTTATTTCGTATTACCCTACTCTGATTTGATTGGCAATAAATGAAGTCTAATTTAATGTAAGTTGAGTCTGTTTTGCCCATGATGTTAATTGCTGAGTGATCTCCCTGTCCTTATCTCAACCCACGAGCCTTTTCTTATATTTTCTCTACCCTGTCCAGCTGAGGAGAGGAGTGATAGAGCAGCTTTTGTGGGCACCTAGAGTCCAACCAGGGTCAACGGACTGCAGTAATGCATGATTTTTGAATTCAAAGTGATGCCATACCTTGCAAACAGCTGCTTTATATTTGCTTAACCTGAGTCAGAACACATGCTGGTTTTTTCAGTATCTTAAAAAAAATAATTGTAATTCATTTGTCACAAAAGGTTGAACAGCGTTTTTGTAAGTATGACCTAGGGATCACGCTGTATAGCTGAGCATTTATATACATGGAGATATTTAAAGATGTTTTGAAAGTCTCTCCGTGACAGAAGAACTTTACCCTGAGGATTAGCTGATGGACAGAATTTGTGGTCTATCACTGCAAATAGATCCAGCAATAATTGTAAATAACCTGGCTGTTCAGTTGCATTACACAGAACTTCAGAAATGTGATAGTTCTGATGCTTTTTCTGTAAGTCACTTCAAACACGTGTCAATGATGAACAATACAGGCTGTTTGATTCCTGCTTACTACACAGCAGTAGCATCTGTGGTTGATCTTGCAGACATGATAGACATAGCAAAGGAACTTGTCGTCTTTATAGCATTATGAAATAAGTAACAGCAGTATGACCCTATGACCCACTGGAATTGCCAGCCTCTTATTCATTGGGTATGACCTTGTATTTGTATAAGATGGATCCTTCTTGGTACCTTCTCACTATTTTACAGTGAAAATACACAAAAATAAGTGATCTCAAAGATAGCAAAACTGGTTCCATTTTTCTCTGCCTTCATACACAGCCTAGAAAATGGCTGCTGATTGATTAGTGTTTCAAGATTATTCATCTGCGAGGTATCCTACAGCTGTTTTGAGCTGAATGGAAACCAGAGATCATATATGATGCACCTACTTCCAGACACTTGCAGAAGGACGAAACTGCAATGAAATGTGTTGTTTTAAAGTCTCACTTAATAAGCTACATGTCTTCAGTCCTCACTGCTCTTAATTTTCCAGCTTAATTTTCTGGAAAGCTGAAGCTTTGAATCAAGTTGGTGGCAGACCTCACTTTAGAGAAATTTATGTAACTTGTGACCTATATTTATATACATGATCATGATGATAGTTTAAGGACTTGTTTCCTTTCACATTTAGCTGACTGAGAATGCTTATGTGGTCTGTGACTGCATCTCAACTGGTTCTGTGCTTCAGATAAGCTGGATTCTTACCTTCTCTCTTTGACACCTTCAGTGATAAATGTATCTGCAGAGTTTAATCCTTCACAAGCAGAAAAGGTCTGGCTTATTTCAGCCTTTCCCTCACTTGCTGGTTGACTCCAGAGCATGGCAATTGAAACCCAAGTCTTGTTGCATTCTGCAAGAAAATGGGATGTAAAAGGGGACTATGAAAACGAAAAATCTTCTGGTAGAAGGGAGGATGTGAGTTTACTACTTAAAGTATGTAATAATCCTGATTGTCTTGTAGAATTCTTATCAAGATCTTATGAGGGGGAAAAATTGCTCAGAAAGCCAATCATCTGCATTAATGCGCAGTAACGTGCAGCCATTGCTCTATGGTAACTGCTCCATTAATGTCACTGCTGTAGCGAATATGCTGCTGAAGTCATGAGTGCAGCTTAGTTTTGAAGAATTACCGGCAAGCTTTGTAAGTCATAACTAAGTAATAGAGTGCAATTGTCTCATTGAAGCATAACCTTATAAAAACTCAACTGCTCTGAGCTTGGCATATCAATTGTGTGCTAAAGATAAGTTGGTAAATAAAGTATTATGAGGCTTCTCACAGACAACATAATATATAACACAAATACATTTAGAAATGGCAGAGTAGCGAGTAGAAATGTCTGGTATTTGTATAGATCGACTTTTCTAAGCTTCTTTGTCATTTAGGAAAAATTCCACTGTCAATAGACTTGCTTACATATCAATAAAGTAACACTAAATTCCAGCAGAAAAGCAGGTGCAAGAAGTAAATCCTGTTGAAGTGTGTAATGTTCAAATCCTACATGTCCTCATTAGCCTATATGTTACTCTGATTCCCACCACTTTCAAACAGAGCATTGCCTGAGCAAAGGCTGCCTTGACACACTATTATTGCACTTATGTTCTCTTCAAGGTCAAAGGTTAACAGTGTGAGATATGTTCCCATAGGAATAATCCAGTGGCTGCAGGTGGGCAGGAGAATGTCCTAGTTGTAGGGAGTGGACAAGGTTCTCCTCAGAAGAGAGCCAATCCTCACAAAGGCATTAATTGCATAAAAAGCAACCATTTACTTCAGACTCTTCTCCATGAACCACTCAACAATGATCAACAGTTTGAGAATATTATGGAATATTTATTTCTCAAATGGTTTTGTGGGTTCAGGAAAATACCTGACAGATGGTTGCAGACAGTCCGTTCAGTCTGCTGGTTCCATAGCTTGTTTGGACTCATCTCCTTTGGCCCAGCCAAGGGACAGAAGATCTCTGAACACTGCTAACAGTTCCCTTGATCTCCTCTCAGAGACATCTCATATTGCTCAAGTGCTGTTGACTGAGGCATCCCTCAGGGGTCCTCTTGTATTTATCCCTTGTAAGTGTTAATCTACCTTTGATAGACGCTCAAAAAGGAAGTACGCATTAAGAAAAACATTTTCTTTCTAACTTGATATAATCACCTGTTAACTTTGAAATAAACCTCTTCTCCAGGATGCTGCTACAAGTATGAGAGAAGGCAGAAAAAATGATTCAACCTTCAATACTTTAAATTACTTTTCTACTTTTAAGAAAGCTGAAGAGAACTTCCCTCTTGAGTAGACGCCTCATGAAACCTCTTTTTCCATTCAGAGCCCTCCCCTCCAAGCTATTTGTTAGCGGGAACTTCATACATCCTTCCATTTGAAGCGCAATATTCCTTTTCACTTGGTTAAACTAGGATTTTTAACAGCTGTTGAGGGAAATACAGCTTAATTTAATCTAGTGCTTAATGATGGACGCAATACTAAAATTAACAGCATCTCTTCCACAGGACCTTTGGTTCTGTCCTTGCTGCCATCACTTCAAGTCCTCCACCTATTAATAATGAAGTGAAAAGCAGCAGCAATGGCAGGAGTCAAGGTGCTGTTTAATAAGTCATCTGGCTGCAGAGCTGAAATTCAGGCTCCAGTGTCCTCTGTGAGTTTACGAAGCACAGAAGGTCTCTAACTCGGTGAATAGAGCCCTAAGCCTTTACATGTTAAACACATTAAATGCTTCCAGTTAATTTCATCTGACATCAATCAAAGCTCCACTAAAATTACTCCTGGGGAAGGTGGTGGGGAGGGAGGGGAATGGCAATACTTCTTAGTTGGCTTTCAGTTCTGTGTGTTAAGAAAAACCACTGAGCACATTTGGGAAGCAGGAAAAACCTGTGTCAAAAGCTGTTCTGTCTGAAGGCTCTGTTACCTGCTCCTCTTTCATTGGGAAAGAGTAGGAGAACAGGAAAAATAGAGTTTTTGACTATACTGTAACAAAAGAAGAGTTTTTCAAAACATGTCTGTGGGATTTTTTTTTCCTAGGCAAGCTCAAATAAAAATACCATAAGCTGCCTCACATCCTTCAGTCTGAAGAACTGTTAAACTGGATACAGGTCTTTGTTCACAGGCTAAATGGCAGCAAGTTCACTCATTTGGAAAACAACTGAAGCAAGGTGCTCTGAGCTGCCAAGAGCTCTCCAGCTGGGCAGTACTTGTAGAAAGCAGTAATTCTTATTTGGTGAATTATCTACTCTCAAATGAGGAAGAGAGATAAAGGAAGGAGAAGAGAGGGTACTTTAGTAAAGAGAAAGCGAGCTGTAAATTGCCTTTTGATAGTCTGTTCTCTGGAGTAAATTAAAGAGCTATGCATTTAGATGGTATGGAAATGCATTTGAACTATAATATAAAATGGGATGCAAGGTTTGTCAAGGGTCCTTTTTATGAAAATAACAATAAAATGAGTGATGGAAGTCAGCTTTTTTTGATGAAACTGGAGGAACTTTAATGAGTTACACCATCTGATCACCTACACCATACAGAAGATAAATCCATACTGTCCACTAGTCTGTGGAGAGACAAGTCTCCACTCTAGTCACAGCTTTGAGTATTTCAATGGAATTCCCAATTTTCTTATCCTACTGACTGAAAGGTTTCTTCACCTGGAAAATCCCCAGTGACTTCTAGCCCATCAGCTGAGTTAGCCTGCTGTGGCTCATCCCATGGTTTCCCCCTCCATTCTTTTCCTGTGCAGACGTGGTCAGACTCAGGCCCCGTGCTGTTTTGTCTGTCTTAGTTCCCTTCATTTTTTTAAGTCTCTCTCCCTTAAGGGGCTCACACAAGGAGGCTGGGATACGGCACCTGGAGATAAAAGCACAGCCTGCAAGGAGAGGCACCAGAGGGAGAAAAGGAGAGGAGGGGTTGGTCCTTGCCTCATTAGGTGGCTCTTGTTCTCTTCCACTGCTTCCACAGTCACATTACTCCATTAGTCTCTTCTCTGCAGGTGCCAGTTCCTACTTGACTGTGCCTATATTTGATCTGTTTACTGCGTTCACTGGGGCTGACAGCCATCGTGTCTTGTTGGTGCCTCATAGATCATTTTTAAGTGTTAAATGAGGTATATAATTCTATTATGATTATTCCTTTCTTCCCTCGTTTTTTTTCCCCCCCTCAAATTAAAATTGCTTAACAACTTTAATCAAACTCAACCAAGCTCTTGACTAAACTAAGAAATGTTGAGAACATCTCATTGCCTTTCCATTTAGTATATTTTAATGGGAAGTAGGAGGTACAGATGCTATTGAAAAGCACGAATAAGCCCTGAGAGACTTGGCAGAATGCTAACATGAGAAGCAGAGTTGAATGCACAATTCTATAATCCATGCGTTACCAGAAGCAATGGCCACGTGCCACAAGCCTTCATGTGCAGCCAAACTCTATCAGCTGCACTAACTGCTATAGCTAATCCTATTTACTGTCATCACTGACCCTAAAAAAAAAAAGGGGGGGGGGGGGGAGTTGCAAGGTCTGAACTTCAAATTGCCTCTATGTATCTCGCCTTTCTGATGTGACTACGTAGCTGAGTGCTGAGTTCTTTGCTAGATGTACTGAAGAATCTATTTGAGAGGGAAGAATTGCCCAGTAGTAATTCTAGAGAAAACATCAACTTGCTTCTCAGTGCTGAGAGAACGGTCCTCTACAGAAATATGTAACATATAAGCAGAAACAACTAAAAAGTGCTAAGGAGCTATGAAGACTAAGCAAAACTAACCACTTTCCAACAGAACTGCTGATATTTGTTCACTCTGAACAGTAAACCAATGTCACCTGAGTCAGCTCATAAATGATTAAAAAACAGGAAACTCCCTGGCTGTTAAGCTGGGGATATAATGCTAGGCATTTGTTTGGGGCGACACACACACCAAAAAAACAAAAAAAACCCCACAAACCCAAAACATATGCATTGCAGATTACTCAGTTCTGAGCCACAGTGTATCTAGCATTTCCTATGGAAAAGAGAAAGTCTTGAGCAGCTTTTAATGTCCCTAGAGATGACTACTATTTTTTTTATGTCTGAAATTCTTAAGAGGGGAGAATATTGAGTTTTGCATTGTTCAGCTAGTAGTTCAAAGCTATGTGGAGGTTTAGGCTGTCTGTGGAAAGGTTTCATGTGCCTTTAGTGTGAACAGAGACCTGGTAGCTGACTTCTGGAATGCCATTTGAAGCTATGGAGATTGCGACTCAAAGGCAGGAACAAGCAGTACCAGAAATCTGCATGTGGGATCTGCTGGTGAAGGAAGCACTGTGCTGTGTTGATGGAGTTGATGTTGGGACGGTTATAGAGGCTAAAGCTAGACTTGAATCATAAAGGGCCAGAGGATGGGCAAAACCTATTCCCCGTGGCTGAGACAGGTGAGGTGCAATGGGGCCATCTGCAGGGACTGGTGTCCGTGATGGGTCTGTGCCTCACCTTGACTGCCCTCCAAGTGGGCTTAAACCAGTCTGCGAGCGAGCAGCTGAATTCAAGGCACGTTCTTCCCTTTACAAGAGAAAAGTTGTGGGCAGATACCTCAGATCAAGTGATACTTTAAACTGCCGTAAGCTAAATCTTGTCTCTTAACAGCACTCTCAAACTAGATACATCCCTCTTTTGTTTGAGCCGTTATCTTCAGCGCAGATCTACAGCAAGGGAAGCTCAGTTGGCAAGAAAGAGAGAACTTGCTCTTGTTTTAAATAAAAGATTGGATATTTTCAGGTATTTTTGTTCAGTCTCTTCTGTCTGCTTTGGGAGTGTGCAATGGCAGATCAGGCTGACCATCCTGATGGCACATCTCTATCCTGCAAGCTTTCAGTCTTCCCTCCCCCTGCCCCCCCAGTACTTGTCTTAATAAATGAAAGTATTCTCATTGCTCAGATTCAAAACATGTGCTCGGATTCAAAACATGTTTGCTTTGTATATTGAGCCATAGTCCTTATGTGCTGATCTACTGTTCTGGCTCATCTCATTTAAATTGCATTCTAGTTCAGCTTATTCAAAGGGAAAATGAGTTCTGACAACTGGCATCTCTTCTTCATTATTGTGATTGGTGTAAACCTAAAATTTATGTTTTGAATCTTAGCAAAACTACTGGTCTCAGAAACTACCTCATCCTATTACCCATTTAATAGAAAGTAAGTCTTCTAAGTTAAAATTTGAAGAATTACCTTTTTTCCTATTTAGCTTTCTTTTTTTTTCTCCTTCTCCATTCAAAAGCGTGCCAAATAATCTACTGTGTGTGCAGTCTATGGGTGAAACTGTTATAAGACATTGCTATGCTGGCCAATTTCTCTCTTAATAGAATTCAGAAAATATGCAAACAGCCTACTAAATGTGCTATGTGGTTGAAAATGAAACAAGAAGTGGAAAGTTGAAGTAAAAATTAGGACTATAGAAGAAAGGAGTAGAAAAAAGAGATGGAGAGAACGACTTTGGGGGAGATGGGAGCCTTTGTAAGTATTCTAGAAAACTGGGGGGAAGAAAGGAAGGGATTATTTATCACCTTCCTCTCCCCCCCCTTCCCCAGATTTCTGTGTTTGACCCTGGCAATTTTGAAGAAGTCCCAGGAACTGTGGACACTTGCTGTAAAACTGTGTGCATGAAAACCATAAATCAGAGTTAAAGCTGTGTTGATGCTGTTGTTCCAATACCAATATTTCTCTACATAACATCTAAAGGCATCTATTTACAGAAACTAAGAACAGCTTCTACTAAGACTTTTGCATTTATCTTAAAGATGTTTCTTAAAGAAATTGGAAACTTAATGAGACAGAAAAATTCTCCATGTATTATTTAAAACTTGCTCCTCTGCCATCATAACAGATCACAATACCCATCTGTTCTGCAGGATGCAAGTTTTACTCTGAATGCAAGTAATACAAGCTGCTCTGGCACATTCATTAGCCCAATGAAGAAAACAATGACATTTTCCCAGAAATTGCCCTGGTGTAAAAGCAGGAAGAGAAGCAAAAAAAAAACTAAAAAAAAAAATCAAGAATTACACTGATGCAAGTTTTTATTAATTTATGCATCTAAAAGGTCATCCATGCATGAAAAAAGCGACACATGCATATTCTTATTTTCCAACAGATCAATAGAATGACACGATTGATTACTGTTTTTCCTTAAGTAGAAAAAGTATTGATAATACCATGCTAGTAGTGGGAGTAAACAAGGAAGATCAGGATCTTTAATCTGTAGTGTCACATGCAATCCAGTATTAAATGTTTAGATAATTTTGTTTGGTGCACTATAAGCTTTAAATTTAGGAATGAATAATTTATAGCCTGTCTATGCTTTATAGCTTGACATTCCTTGAAACTTGTAATGGGATTATTTGAAGGAACCACTGCTGGGACACAAATAAGGAACGTTTTGTTCCTTAATTTGATAGTTCACTGGCTTTTGCACGTTCATAAAGCATTGCAGTTCCTGATGAGTTTTGACTTAAACTTGTTTCATGCAGTTTTAAAGCTTTATGTAGATTAGAATAAATGCATTTTAAGATTCCTGCCGCACAAAACCATGTAACTTAAACAGGAAAGGGTCTTGAGGTTATTTGGAGGGTCTCTGTGTTCATTCATTGCATGTTTAATCTCAGGTAGACGTGGGATACGGCTATGAACTGTTTCTGTGATGGAGAAAATAATCAGCTTTGTGTGTGTATATATATATATACACAATTTATATATACTTTATAAAATCATGGTCTCTGCTTCTTACTCAGAAGGAAAGCATGAGCTAAGGTTTGTTCAGAAGAGTAAAGCTTATGCAGACATATGTTTACAAGCCTTTCTGCAGGACCTGAATCTTGTTTTGGAGACTACACTGTGTTATTCCAGCAATTCCTCAAACCTCCTGAGGCTGGGGACTGAGGCAGTTAATGAAGTAAGAGACAGAGGTAGGAGAAGTTAAGCTGTCCGCAGTGCCAGGCGAGCACGTAAATGCTTGGTGTGGTGGCAAGGAGAACAAATGATGAGACCAGTAACATCCATGAGCCCACTTTGCATTTAAATGAAACCGTGTTACGGAAGGGTGGGGAATGGGCTCCTTATCAACTGCAGACCCTTCTCCTCTCTCTGACATCTGTATGCAATTCCCAGCTTTATGCATTTGGACAGAGAGAAGCGAGAAGTGTTTATTTAGGAGGTAGATGTAGATGTCTGGACAAAGAGTGGTTTGGAGGTGCGCACAAAGGTGATTACTTTTTGTGACTATGCTATGTGAAAACTGAACGCTGAGTTTGATAAATAACAAATACAGGTTATTTCTAGTTCTTATGCTTTCTATCTCTCCCAGTTAAAATCTTATTCACATTAATCTATGAAGTCTTTTCTAAAGAAAGTATGAGATGACCTATTCCTTCTTAAATTCACATCCCCGAGTCTTTTACAGATAATCCATGAACTTGCACAAATTTGTTCAGGGTCAGTGGTTGTGCAGTCAAATTTTAGATTGTGATTGTGTTATTCTGTGATGCTGTGATACTACCCTTTGCACAGAGGGAAGGGCAAACCTTTCTGATGTCCAAGACTGAGCTTCCTGGGACAAATATTTTGTAATGGAGGGTTTAGGAGTAGACAGCCAGCACTGGAGATCAGACATCAGAGCACCTTCCCTTTGAGTTTGTAGCTAGAAGACCACACTTGCTTCAGACATAGGCTCTGGAGTAATCAGACGAAAGGATTCAAGGGTCCTGAACTCAAGTAGTTGATTTACATCTAGAAACCTTGGTACCCTGCCTGATGACTCACTGCTGAAGCAAAGTTTTAGGCAGGGCAGTCACTCTTGTTTAAAAGTAGCTCTCAAAACCACCTCTGCTGTGCTACTGGATGATGCCAGATAGAAAGGATAGCTGGCTGTTTTCTCTTTCAAACCATTTTTGGTTTTATTTTCATGTTTGTAATAGTGGCATCTGTGAAGCATTAAATTATCTTGTATCTCTAGCAAGGCATTTTGCTGAAAATCTTTTCAAAAGACACTTTTTCCTCCCAGTCTGTTGCGTGGACCCTTCCTTTGGTTTAGAAATTGTTTTGCATTCAGGCATGGTGGCAGCAGATGTGAATGCAAAGACTGTCTAATAGAATATGTATGAATATGTGTGATGAATCGTTGAAAGCATCCTGTATTGATGAATTGCAATAGCAGAAAAAATATAGTCCTAGCTTTGATGGAAGAGGTCATACAGATCTCATTTTATAATTTACAGCAAAGACTCTCAGAAGCAAAATGGCTGCAGAACAGGCATCTTCTTAGGGCAAACTTATATTTGCACAAAATATATTTGTGAATCAAAATTATTCCATTTGGGGGTGTGTGTGTGTGTGTGGATGGGCAAGGTTTTGGCTGTCTGGCACAACTGTGCCAGAAAGCAATGAGAGGGAAGGAGACCTCTCTCCTCCTCCCTCAAATGAGCACCGTTACCCCACTGCAGTGCCAAAAACTCAGGTGATCGCAGTGGTCCAGGGTCAGATGCTCTTTAATGGGATGAAGGGCAAAGGAAGAGTGGGTACCACCCTGCCACCACACTGTCTAGTAGCTCAGGGAGCGCATACGCTGCAACTTACCACCGATATTACAAACTATTGCCTCGCACAGAAATAATTTTGCCTGAGGTGATATTTCCTCGTGCCCATGTGTCAGTGTCTCTGTTTTCTCCCACCCAGCATGGGAGCTGCCGTAGGAAAAGGGGTGTGCTCTATGGGTGCACCCCGGTTTGCATGGGCTAACTGCCTGGTGCGTGTCTGGGTGCAGTGTTGTGGCACAGGGAAAAGCTGCTCAGCTCCTGCAGTTTACATCAAACTAGGATCAGAGTGGTTTAGTGACTTATTAGTGGCACATAATTAACAGGTAATAAGTGAACTAAATGTTCAGTATCAGTAATACAAGAGGTAACATTTCCGTCTGCTGTTGTGGTTTAATAAACAGCTATGAGAATCACTCAACACCCTCCTGTACTAACCCTGAAGAGCTCCAACTCCCCTCACGTGGTACCTGCACACCTCTTCTCACAGACATGGGGTTTACAAGCACCCCTTCTCCTGCGAGCATGGGGTCGAGCACCCTGTGGGAGCCACAGGGACTGTAGCTTTGTGTGTCCCCCTGCTGCTCCCTACAATCTGCTCACCCACGCAGCAGTGAGAAAGCGTCCCAGGAGTTTACATGCTCACACCTGAGATAAGGGTCTGTAACATGAACATAATTCATTGATTCAGCGTCTTATTTACACAGTGAATCTTAATTCCTTCAGCGCTCACTTTGTGGCACAAATCATCCTCTGCTAACAAGGCATATTTTACTACATCTTAATTTACCAAGATTAATGTTGGAAAGTTCAACTTTGTGCAAGCTGTTAGCGAGACAAATTTTTCATTAGTTTTAGTCAACCATCAAATTATACTGAGTAATTTCATAGTGCAGCAATCATTTAAATTAAGGAGAGAACCTATTCACTGGTGCAGACTAAACTGGTCTCAAAATTAAGAGGTCAGAACCTCAGCTGGTATAAATTAGTGTAGTTCTTCAGAAGGCAAGGTAGCTGAAGTCAATGGAGCTGCACCCGTCGGTGCCAGACAAGCCCATGGCACAAGGACTCCTCCTTGGCTGGGTCACAGAGGCTCAGTTGGTGGCTGGGCTCCACCGTGTTCTGCCAGGGGCAAGCTGGAGTTAAAGCAGACATCCCAGAATGGTAGGTGGAAGGCTACAGGGCTCAACTTCATGAACATGCTTGAGCGTGACAATAGTGTATTACTTTGATACAAGCTGGCAGGCAGTCCTTGCCCCCTTTTAAAGGTTCAGGGTGTTTTTCTGAACAGGGATGATTTCAGTCCTTATCCTACTTTAAATTGACAGAGAAGCTGCTGTGCATTTCAGTGGGTCAGACCTTGTCAGCGTTACCTTGCTGGGATGGCAGCTTGTTCCACAAACAGCTATATTAAAACCAGGAAAGATACTCAGGGGCTTAAACAAGTAAATAAGGGTCAACCCTGACACCCGCTAAGCCTATGGGTTGGGTAACACCTCAAGTATCAGACTCTGCAGGTAGATTATTAGTTGTAACTCATTACCCACAGAAGGATAGATCTTGATCCCAACACCCATCTTTTGAGCCACGTTTGGATGGGTAATAATTAGGCATTCAAATATAGACTTTGTCTCTTGAGGCATTTGTACAGCAGAGGAATACTCCCTCTCCCACAGCTTTTTGCTTAGTTTCTGTGAAACTGCAAAAAACCAAGCCTTGTTGCCTCAAGTGAGTCCAGTGCACCGCAGGGCCAGCCTTTCCCCTTCGCAGGCATCGACTTCAGCTCTGTTAGGCTGACTGTTTCTGCTTTCAGCATTGCAAGCAAGCCCAGCAGCTCTTGGTGGCTCTGAGCCCGGTGAAAGTCAATTCTTCTATTGATTTGGGGGGAATTTGGGCCACACTTACATCCTGCCACTTAAAATTGATAGAATAAGCTGTTTATTCTCCTTTGCTATTCTACTTTCTTGGCAGGAACTTTCTTTCTATCAAAGAAGAACCAAGAGTCTGAGTTTCAACCAGGCTCTCCTGCTGGTTTCTTCTGGCAGAGTGACCCTATTAAATGCTCTGAGAGCGGAGAGTCTGTGAACCTTTCTCAAATTACTGCTGACAGATTAATGTTCCTGTAATTACACTAGAATGTCTTGGAAACAGAAATATTAATTAATGAGTATTGAACCAATTTAGAACAGTGTTCAATAGTGTTGAACAGAAATCCTGTAAAAATTAAACAAAATATAATTATTAGGAAAATAATCAACATTAGTCACAGCAGATAAAGTAATTGTTAAAGGTAAAGTGATTTTTGGCTCAGAATTTATATCATGGCTATGAAAGCCTTGCTAGTATAGCTCATGTAATATAGCAATAATAGTTTTTCTGAATTTAATTTTATGTCAGATGTCGAGTAGTGTCAGAAATACATGTTATGTTTTAAGGTATGCTTCAAAGCTCTTCTTTGAGCTATTCCATGCATGTGCTGAGGCTGAGAGGACTACTAGTCAGGTAAGTAGCCCATAAACGCTCTGTATAAAAGATCAAGTGCTTACGCTTGTAAAATAGCAGTGACTGGTGTCTTTTCTAAATATTAGGAATATTTTGTGCCGTAGCTATTTGACTTATGCTGGAAAGGACTAGGAAACTCTAGCTAATGGGTCAAATCTCTTGATTGTAGAGAAAAGACTCTCATATTTAGCCCTTGGCTTCCCCTCCTTTCCACACACTACCTGCTTTCCTGCTGCATGACACCCTGAATGCCCGCTCCTCCTCTTCATACAGGTTAAAGTCACAAGCAAACCAACATGAATTTTTGCCTTAGTGTTCAGTAATGTAGATATGAGAGGGCACCTTCAGCTGAAAGTATTGATTGTCTTTTTCCTTCCCGTACTCCTTTGTTGTGCTTTGTACAACAAAACTCACGCGTGTTCTTAACTCTGCGCAAGGGACGTGATGGGGAGGATTGGTGGGTCTGCCCAACGGGAGTGAAAGCCAGGACGGCTGTCACGGGCTTGCGGCAGCGACGGGTGAGCCGTGGCTGCTCCAGAGAAGTACTCAAGCATCTCTGTGGTCTAACACTAGGACTGAAACAGGTCTTATCCTTATTCTTAAGTATGTGCTTAAGTACTTTACTAAATGAGATTAATTAGCAGTTCTTTTATCTGAATTTTATTACATGTGGCCTTACTATAGAGCTTAATTAAAAGAACGGGGTAGGTAACCATATTACACTGTCAAGATTTTAAAAAAAGTTTTCATGTGAAACATTTTTTTTCCTGCTCATTTGCATGTCCTGAACATTCTCTGAATTTTCTAAGTTTATATTCTGCGTTCAGAGCCGTGTATCTTCATGCTGTATCTTCCCCCATTTGCAACAAACCCACAAATTTAAGAGGAGAAAATCTAGTATAAATACTAAAAATATTCCAGCATGGCTGAAACAAATGGAATCACAGCTTGCCTTGAAAATTATCAGCGGGAGAAATAACCAAAGAAATGTGTATTCTCTTTTCTGTACTAAAGCTTTGATTAAGACAACGAAATAAACAAACCATAACATTCTGTTCTGTGTGTATTTTAAAAGCATAATCGTACTTCAAATCAGAATATCTATGTATGAATTCACATCAGATAGGTAATTAACCTTATGCCTCAAAATATTTCAAATCTCCTTGTCCTTGAGAATTTACTGATGGCATATAAACTATTTACGTCTTTTTTGAATAATTTATCCTGTCCTTCCATTATGTCAAATGAATTTATAATCTTGGATAATGAAGCATTCTTGAGTGAAAGTTAATATAGAGCTGCACCTCCTACTTGAGTACAAGTCTGTGAAAATACTTTTTTTTTTTTTTTTTCACAGAACTTTATGAATTCTTTAAATGTACTTATCCCAGCAATTCTAGGATCAGAGAGCTTGGTTTTGTGCAGCTTTTGCTGATATAAAACAAGGTAATTCCATTTATCTCAAAAGGGCAATTCCTGATTTTTTTTCACCAGTGTTAAGTCAGAGAATTGAGCCCAGAATATTTAACTCTACCAGACACATGTGGATCTTAACTTTATGCAGATGCATATTCTCTCCCAGTATTACCCTTCATTTCATGACATTTAATTAAGAAAGGTCATTTTTCTCTTCTTCAGAGTGATTGTAAATATTAAACTATGTTTCCCTCATGTATAGTTTCTTCTGCACAAAGGGATTAACATCAGGCCAGTTAAGGTCACTTCAGCTAAATTTGTGCTGGAAAAAAAAAGATTAAATTGTCCCATGCAAGTTTGATTTTGTGCCTGTGTTTGATGACTTATGAGTATTTAAACACCCACACGTATGTCTTTCCAGGACACAAAAATATGTGGGCAATAACTTCCATACATGATTATAAACCACAAGATAAGCACCCCATTTTTATTTGCATGTTACCGTTTGTAACAGTTTAATAAGGTTACACAAAAGAAAATACTACTAATCTTATATTAGATTTTTTGTTTGGGTTTTTTTGGTTTTGTTGTGTTTTGTTGTTTTTTTTTTTAAATAAAGCCTACAATAGGATGTAGGTGCAAGTATTTTCTCTTTATTGTGTGTGTGCCAGTAGGAATGAATTCTTGATGTATGCTGGTAATAGGGTTTCTAAGCCACGAAAGCAGATCTCTTTCTTCCTCTGTCTTTCCTGAATGGAAGTTCCCTCCAGCAATTTATTAGCTTGTTTGACAGCAAAGCTTACCCTCTATGTTCTTTTTGTCCTTGCCCTTAATTTTGTTAGGCGTGCAATGTTCTTCTCGTTCCTCTTTCTTTTTCCAAGTAATGAAGGTGTTTGCTTTTTATTTATTTTTTTCTTTTTTACAATTGTCATTTACAGTCTCCTTCCCTTTGGCTTCAAGTTTCCTTTGCTGAAGCACGTTCTGTAAGTAAGGCACCAAGGTGTTCCATGCTGATGGAAGCTCAGTCTGCTGCTTTATTCCTATGGGCGTAGCAGGAAAAGAATGATGATGTGACGTATAGAAAGCTTGATTCTACCAACTTAATGTATACAATAGCATGCACCAAAGACAGGAGGACTATTCCTTGCTTTTCCATCTGTAGTATCCACATTCGGACTCTCCTGTTACAAGAGGAAGATTCAGGTACATCGCACATGGCACAGTACAAAGCCATGGCGTTTGGCACCCCTTCCCTGTTCCCTTTAATTTCCCTTTCAGAACTAATGAGCAACTCGCAGATTTACAAGCACAACTTCTGAAAGTCCTGGTCTCTAATTTTACAAATCTTCTTGTCTTTTTCTCCCTTACCTGGAAGCAGTGTACGAGCTGGTTTGTGCTCCATTTCCCCTTTACGCTTGCTTGTATCCACTACTGCAGTGCAGAGAAGGCTACTTGCCCTCTTTTTCACTACTGCTGATAACCCCACATTTTGACTCGTAGCACTTGACCAACAAATCATCAAATATCAATCCCTTGGAAGCTGTTACTTTTCTCTCTCCCCACTCTGGAATTCCTAAAATACTACGTTTTTTGCGTAATTGCAAAAACTAGCAGAAATGAGTAATGTGATGGATAAGCAATAAAGCTGGGTAGAAAACTACATTCCTAACAGCTGGAAGAAGGGATCACAAGACTGGATAGGAAAATGGCTAATGCCCTACAGGAATGTGTGTCTCCAAGTGATGCAACACTTCAGTACCTGGACTCAGTTCACAGCTTCCGGTGGGCAGGTCACTTGGATGAAGCTTCCAGTATGCGACCTAGAAACATGATGTTGGGCCAAACAAAGGAGCTTCTTATTAAAGGTCACATTTGGCTTTCTGGATAACTTAATGAGATTATTTTCTTTTCCCCACTCCTGTAGCTTTTCTCAAAAGAGTAGCCAAAATGGAAGGAAATAGCTTGCTGTTTAATGATTCTACAGCATGTTGGTATTACGATAATATTTTAGGATTACAAATTGGCTGATGGGTGGAAAGATGAAAAGCAAGAGCCTTTTCCCAAGAAAAGAGTATCCAGCAGGGTTTACATTTCAGTAGCATTTGTTGCCAAAAATGTTTTGAATATGTCATCTGGACTTTTCACATGTTTCAAAACCATTCCATTTATTTCATATGAAAATACACCTGTGAGATTTTTTTTTCTTCTGGGCAAATCTTAGTCCTGCAACAAAAGGGTTTTGCTGTAAGATGAAGTACCCTAGGCCATGAGTGTGCTCTGCTATTTTCCATGAAATTTAAGATTGCGGTCAGCTGTCAGACTTCTGTTTCCTATTTTACCAGAAGACATAATTCATCCTGTGAGCTGACTTAAAAGTGGTATTTCAGCAAGACTGGACAACTTGGATTTGAGGACATATGCTTTCCCTTTCAAAAAGGTCACTCTGCGCCTAGAACGTAATCTCTCACTTCTATTCTTGCTCCTTCACAGCTTTGGAAAGTTAAATATTCCACAGAATTTGAGGGAATATCTAGAGCAAGAAGATATGTGTGACCAATAGTTGTGATAATTCCATCCCTACTGTTGTCCTCCTGATATAGTGTTTCCTATTTACCTATTTTTCCATTAGGTCCTTGAGAGTTCAGAACAATGGATACTTCCATTTACTATTCATATACACCATGACAAAACCCAGGTGCACAAAGTGACTTCAAATCAGTAAACCAGACAGACCACCTCTAACTCGGAGGTTGTTATTTTACTCTGGAGAAAACAAGTCAGCTATGTTCGTTATCTATTGTTATGCTGCTGAAATATTTTTTTTTCCTACACTAAATGGTGAGAGACAACAAAACTTTTTAATGCATAGCTGGGTCATAAATCGAATGTGAAGGATCCTGCACTGTTAGACGTTAGCTCTTTCTGTGGCCTCCAGAGTATGCACAGGTGGGTGAAACTGGCGTTATATGAAAGGGAATGATTTTTTTTTTTTCTTAGATATGAAGAATTAAAGGATTTCTTAAGATAAAAGAAACCTTGGACCCTGTTAGGTGATTCCATATTGATGCAGGCTAGAGTCTATGGATATGAACAATTTTAGGACAAGAGGTAACAGGCACAAACTTGAACATAGGAAGTTCCATCCGAACATGAGGAGGAACTTTATTGTGAGGGTGGCAGAGCACTGGAGCAGGCTGCCCAGAGAGGTGGTGGAGTCTCCCACTCTGGAGACATTCCAAACCCGCCTGGACGCCGTCCTGTGCAACCTGCTCTAGGTGACCCTGCTCTGGCAGGGGGGTTGGACTAGATGATCTCCAGAGGTCCCTTCCAACCCCTGTGATTCTGTGATCTTACTGATGCGGACAGTGCGGACAGTACTATTTGCAGCCTGTGTTGCAGCGGGGCCCTGAGGGCAAGTGCTCAGCTCAAAACCTGCCTTGGGGCAAAAAAGGGGGCCTGGCAGAGCTCTCTGGGGTGGAGAAGACCCCAGCCTTCCCCCAGCCCCTTCACAAAGACCCCAAGGATGGCCAGCTGCTAGAGCTCTGCCTTGCAGAGCTGGCCTTGGACACAGCCCCAAAACGCCTCTAGTTGGGCAAGGCTCAAGGCATTTGCTGTTATCAGGTTCATTGTTTTGCCCTTAGTAAAAAACACCAATAATTACGACTTGTCATTCTTCTGTGAAGAAAGTGGCCAGCCTGGTGATATGCAATAAAAATAACTGAAGTCAAAGACAGTGTTTCAAAGTAATTTTTATAAAGGCAAGAGATCAAGTGACATAATCTTTCTAGCCACTTCAGTAAATATAGGGTGGTGATTAGCAAATAAAACTGAGTAATTGTAGTTTTCTGCTCAACTCAGTATAATTTGTTTAAGTACCTATGTCAATCAAAGTTATATTTAGATTGACACTATAGGGCTATGTAAAACCTATTTATTTCTGAATAAATATTTGAAGAGATTATATAAGCAGTAATGTTCAAAGCTCAGGGATTTTCCCTGAAAAGATGAAGATTAGTTATTGATAATAGCCTAATATAAAGCTATTCATCTGGTTATCTAGAATGGTCTAAGCATTAATAATTATAGCCCTAGGCTTCTGAAATGGAATAATTCCTCCCCTCTATCTGCCCCACCCCCAACCATTAAGGTCTGGATTTATTTGTCCTCACAGAGCATGGCCAGTGGCATTAGAAATATCCACTCAGGACTGTGGGCTACACATGCACTTCCAGAATGACAGCCGGAAGGCATGCGGAATAGGTTAGGGCATCTTAAATAATCTGCTCTTAAGTATCTAGTGCTAAGTGTCCTGTCTTTCACAAAATAAATAAATGCAGACAAAGGCATAAAAAATTGTTTTAATTTGGGTTGACTTCCTCTAAGAGCGTCTGCAAAAACGAAATCCAGAACAAAATCTGCAGATTTCAAAAGTAATTCAGAAGCAAGCCATTTTGTTTTAAAATGTTATTTTTCACACCTGTACCTACCTTGATTTTCAAAAGGGATAGTGGGAAGATACTAATGATATCAACACAAGCACAGAATTTTAAACTTATAAAGTTAGCACAACGTGAAATTCTGGGTTGTCTCATTTTGCCAAAAAACCTTAAGCATTATCAGTACTGAGACTGGAATTTTCTTATTTTAATATGGCCAGTAAAGCAAACAAAAAAAATTAAATTATCATTTCCTTCCTTTTTTCACATTGTATTGTGCATACTTGCTCTGAAATGTTACCACTTTCAGCACTAAGGAGAGAAATACCGTTGTAGTAGCCTCCTGCCAGATGTAGAAGTTTCCTGCTCTCATTTGTTTCCTAATACTAAAGCTTCTAATGCCGGAAGTGAGTTTATCTGGAGTTATTAATTTTCTTCAACTCTTTTGGAAGGAGAACTATCAAAAATAGATACACATAAAAGTATCATTTAACTGAGAAGCATAATGTGTGCAATATTTGGCCTCGAGTAAATGGTATCAAATAGGTCACTTTAATCATTGATCTGGATTCTGTTTAGCTCCTTTCAAGTCTTTTTGTCAAAATTTCAGATGTAACAAGTGAAGGAAATGTGAGTTTTCCATTGCAGAATTGATGATGGCTTGATCCTTCCAGTTTGCTCTCGTTCATGCAAAGCACTATTTTATTCCTGAATCTGGTAGTCTCCACATCAGTATGTTTTATTGCTGACTGGACAGTATCTCCTGGGCACGCTTTCTTTTTGGTCTTGATTGTATAGAAATACCAAATTAGGGCTTTTTAGTGTTCTGGATGGACAAAATACCAGATTTCCAAAGATCTCAAGAACTCTGGATGCTCAGTTCCTGTTACAATTAACATCCTCTGTTCCCTGTCTGTTGCTGGTATCCAGAACCTGCCTCTGAAGCTGTTTCACAAGTGCGCTCGGTATTTTCAGGTCATTTCTACTGCCTTTTCAAGCATCAGTTGAGCCTTCACTGGCTGTAGTGATGGTCAGATTTCAGTTTTTCAAGCTGAAATTTCTTCCTAGAGATTCCATTCTCTGTCACGACTACATTCCCATTCCCCTTCAGGAAGATCTCTAGGGTACATATTTATTCCTTGTATTTCTGAGTAGAGGACAAAGCAATACAAACAATTTAACTGCTTTTTAAGCTCTATTTTAGTTGGCCCAGCTCCCTTTGATGATTTACGTTTGTCATAATGAGCACAAAAAAACATCTGGGGAAAAAAAAGAATGGACTAACTTAAGCAATGTTGTTGCAATACTTTTAATTTACAAACAGATGAAACATAACTTTAAATATCTAAACATTATAATTATTTTCTTGCATTTAATTCCATAGCATGTTTGTAAGTGGAAAGGTGCATATGTCTGGTTTTATTTGTTTTTACAATTGTGTCATGTAGCCTTTTCTGACATTTTGTGGATCACAGATGGAGAAACATTGGCCTAGAAGCTGTATATCTGTCCCACCACCCCTCCCCTACATGCACGTGTGTCTGTAAAATCTTAAAACTACTTAACTTTTTTAGATGCTCTTGGAATTCTGTTTTCCTACTGAAAGTTGATATTGCATATCATTTTTAGTGGCATTTGTGTTATTCCCAAAAAGCATGTGTTTAAAATCAGTCAACCAGATGTTTTGATTTTTTTTTTTGCCCTAAATGATACCTTACTAGCACAGTAAACTTCCTCTTTATGTGACTGTTCAGAGCTTTTTTCGTTATCCCAAATGGACTCCTTGCATTTAGACAATACACTTATTTACAACCCCACTCAAACCGTCTGCTCCTTTTAATGTACTTTTTTCTCAAAGAAACTTCAGGATGAACCTATTATTGCGATATGAAACGGTTGATGGTTGTAGAAAACTAAGAAATCTGGAAGAGGTGGCTCCTCTGGCTCCTGCTCAGCTCGCTGCCAACACCAGCCCCCAGGGCCTTTCCTGTAGGGCTGCCCCAGCCTGTACTGGTCCATGGGGTTGTTCCATTTCAGGTGCAGGACTTCTCATTTCTCCTGGCTGAGCTTCGTGAGGTCCCTGTCAGCCCATTCCTGCAGTGTTTGAGGTCCCTGTGAACGGCAGCACAAACCTCCTGTGCATTAACTGCTCTCACCCCAACTCAGTGCCACCCACAAACTTGCTGAGAGTGACTCCCACCCCATCATCTAAGACTTAGATGAAGACATCAGGCAACATTATCCCTGGCACTATGCCCTGAGAAACTCTGCTTCTGAACAGGAAAAAGTTAGATTTTAACCAACAACCACTATTGCTTGAGCCCAATGGTCCCACTGGTTTTCAACCCACTTGTAGTCTGTCCATCCAGTCTGCTTGCCCCAGCTTGACTACTGGGAATCTTTGGGAGGTCTTGTCAAAAGCCTTGCTAATAAGAAAGACAATTACACTCATCTGCAGAGCCAGTCATTTCACAGCGGTTGGCTGAGCTGGTCAAGAACAGTTCCCTCTTGGTAAATCCATACTGTTGCTCCTTATTGTCTTGTCCTTCATATACTTGGCACTGGCTTCTGTGAGGATTTGCTCCACAATTTTCTCAAGGAAGTGAGGGTAGACTGACCCACCTGTAGTTCCCTCTGCCTTTTATTGAAGACCGTTTGCCACAGCTTTTCACAGGTGATACACATCTGCCTTGCTATGCCATCAATCAAATATATCGCCAGTCTTGGATGCAGCCTGTCCAGTCCTGTGGACCTACATACGTCAAGCTTGCTTCTGTAAATCCCTAACGTGATCCTTGCCAATCATGGGTAATACTTTTCTCCCCCAGACTGTTAGTACATCTTAGGGAAGAGCTGCGTATTAATGCTTTGTACTGTTAGTGCCACTGATGAACACAAAGGTTGGAAAGAAACGCTGGGACTGAACAGCTGGGAAGAGACAGATGGAGTAAGAAGTAGTAAATGGCTGACAGCCACATCAACAAACAAAGGATGTATGTTATTTATTTTGAGTTGTTGATGCTGAAGACAAAGCAGATTTAAGTACTTGGGAATGAGGCAGATGGGATGGAAGTGGTTTCCAGAAGCATGGGGAGAAGACAACATTTTACCAAATGCATATGTCAAGTCATATGCCAACACAGATAACAAAAATAGATATTTACATTTGCAGTAAGTCTGTAGCAGATTTCTGTGACGTGGAAAACAAAGCTTTTCTGTTGTTAACTACTGGTGAATGAATACGCTCTTCTTTTTACAACGATCTGTACTTTAAAATTGCATATTTGGTGCTGGAAATAAACTAATGGAGTTAACAAAAACAACTACAAATGACACATTATTGTAATTCATCTTTTTCTAGAATCCAGACAGTGCAGACATGAAAGATGTATAGTTTTAGGCAGCAAAGGATGAATTGCAGTATTTTCCCAGACATTAGGCTGTGTAGTGTTTCAGCTTCTGCCACTGACTCTCAGCTTATCCTCCAGTGGACACCACACAGTCCCCTGAATTCCTCTCACCGGCTATTTAGATGCAGAGGTATGAGATCTTTCTCATGAGCCAGTATAGCATGGGACCTTGGTCTTAACTAAGCTTCCAGGATATGACTGCATAAAAATGATATTTACATCTGAATTTAAACACTTTTTAGTAAGAGTAAGCACGCTAAGTTTCTTTACATCATCTACACTAGCTTCTCCATGCTTGGAAAATACACACCACATATAGACCTCACAGCATTCTTCAGTGCCGACTACTACCTTAGAGGTTATAAGGTATTAATGATTTGCAAGAGAGAAAAAGAAGCCTGTTTGAATCAACTTATGAGTGAATATTTGCTCTAGGATTAAGGGATTTAGGCTATATATGAATGCTTTAAGGGTCTGATGTGAAAAATGGGAAGAAATTAGCTGGTTAACTGTATATAATGAGGCCAGGAGAGAAGCATATAATTAGATTGAACAGACATAAAACCAGCTCTTGAAAAACCTGCTCATTATTGTTTTAATAGTTGTAATGTGCATTTGCTGTGGTGGTTGTGTGCAGCTACTGCTAAATTATTGCTACAGTGCGGCTTTGATTCAAGTCCTTGGGTTTTGTACTTACCCCTCTTCCTGATGAATTCTTTTCTGTCTTAGTTTTAAATATTTTTTTCCTAAAAAAAAAAAAAAAAAAAGCAGAAGCAAAAGGAAACTGAAAAAATCTTCTGTGTTAGTCATAGAAGAATATCTTGCAACTCCTCAAATTACCCTTTTCCCCTATAATTGTTGCAATATTTTGTGGAAAGTCAAAAGCATGTTGAGGGATTGCTGCAAACTAATAAAAGGGTGATGTAGGAGAATTTTTTTTTAAAATGCGTTAAGAGTTACTTCTAAACTATGACCATCAGAAATTTATAACGTTCTTAATGAGGCTTCATGCTGAGCAACACATTTTCTACTTAAGCTAAAAGTAGTATTTGCCAGAGAAAGCCATTTTCCTGTCTATTTGTATTCATTGCAATTATATATGCCATGTCTTATGCTCTTGCATTATAAAGAGCTGCATTTTCCCCTAGGTATGTCTTCCATGACTATGCTGCAGGAAAAATAATTGATTCTCTCTCTAATTTTTTTTTTATGAACTGCAGTCTTACAGATGCAGTTGGGGTTGTAACCAAACGTATTGTGCTGTGCTGCAGGAATGGCAGTCAGGAGACAAGCTTTGAGGAACTTTGCAAAAATCAAGACATTTCCCTAGTATTTCAGAAATAAGAATGTTGCTTCTTGTTTCTCAAAAGTTCAACAACATTTTCTGGATGGATTTTTTTTTTTTTTTTTCAGTTTAGGCAATTTCAAGGGTGTTTTGCCAACTTTGTAAACACTCATTTTGTGTTTATTAACTTGATATTCTTTAGGTAATGTGAACTACTTCACTGAAAACACCTCCTAATGTTTTGAGGTGTAATTGCACAGCGGTTTGCAGTTAATAAAGCACAGCAGTTTGCAAAGCGAACCTCCTAGCATCACATCAATCTTTTTCTTTCTCTGTGAGGAATCACGGTTATCCTTCACTTGGGAAGAGCGGTGGGTCTCCATCTTTCTAAGACAGATGTGTCAGTTTAAAAGGGTTGCACAGAAAGCCCTCTGCTCTTCAAACAAGTATATCTCTTAAGACAATAAAGTGTCTAAATCTTTGCATTATTAATGATGTACCAAAAAGCCCTCTCTTTCCAAGTGGAATGCTCAATCATTTAAACTTTTTTACTCTGAAATTATCAGCAGCAATTTTAATGGTGCAGCTGACTATAAATGGAGGCAGGTTGCCGGTGGCAATGTCAGATGGGATCGCATCAGGCTGAAGACCCTGGCAGTAATCCGGGCTGACAGCTTCCCCCATTACTGCTTTTTCCTCGCCGCTCTGTGCGCACGCAGCGTGATGCAAACAGACAGGCCGTGCGCCGTGCGCACAGTCGATGTATCGGCATCCCGCGCCGTGCACATCAGTCCTGAGCTCACGGCACTTCTGTTGTGATATTCCACAGACCGGGTAAATAAGCTACAGGCTTGGCAAGGCCAGCAAAAAGAGAATTTTCTTGATAATGGGATTTGATCTTTAAGGTCCCTTCCAACCTAAACCATTCTATGAGTCTACGAAAAGAGAGTTGGTTTTTGTAGTCCAGGAATGGTGGGTTTTTAGCTGTACTGTAGTCCGACTTTCCAAGTATCTTCCCTCTTGAGCTAAGCTGCTTTCAGGAGCAGTCACTTGTCAAGTCATTAAAATGATGAACAGCAGAGGTAGCAAAGCTTAGCGAGTAGCTTTAGAAACATGGGGTAATCTATAACAATTCTCTTTTTCAATGAGTTTGTGTGCTTTTACGGTCACCGTTCCTGTTTGTGGCTCTCGGAAGCCATAGCACTGATTTAACTATACTGACTAAAAATAAACCACAGGTCTGCATCTCACTCAAATATGCTTTTCTGTATATTTACTTAGTTTTTCACTTTTTTCCACATAAGTCTCGAGTATTTATTAACAGTGTTTATCTGCTTTGGTATCCTGAAAGTTAAAGTACATGGATTTCTAGGAAATGTCATGTTAATCAATAGCAAAATAACACATTCAACTTTCACATATTCACCTGTCACTTGATATTAACATCTGTAATAAATCTAATGGTAAATAGCAGATTCTGAATAAATGTGTTAAGAAAAGGATGCTCTTGGTAATTTGAAGAAAAAATCGTGGTGAAAAATGGGAAAAGTAATACTTTATAAATAAGGCTATAGCAGAATCTTCTTTCTTGTATATAACTCTATGGTCTCACAAGTCAAATGAAGCTAAAACAAGTGACTTCTAATTTTTATGAAGTAGTAGTATATGTGTTATATAATATATCGCTGTCCTTGTAAGAGAAGATTCTGCCATCATTTGAGAGAGATTTCTTAACAGCAGTTGCTTTAGATAACCTTTTCCCCCCTCTTTTCCTCTTTTTGGTGTTTTGATGGGTTTTTTTGTTTTTTGGGGGTTTTGGGGGTTTGGGTTTTGTTGTTGTTTTGGGTTTTTTGGGGGGAGGGGTTGGGGTTTTATTGGTTTTGGGGTGTTTTTTTCCTTTTTTCCTTTTTCCCCTCTCTCTTCTTCCTTTCGCCGACATTTCTATTCTCACTCCAGAATATAAACTGGTCCCTGTAACTTACTTTTAAAATCGATAAAAAGACACTCTAGGGCCATTGGAAAACTTTGCATATTGATGGGACTATGTGAAGTGTTGCTATCTGAAGTTCTGATCCCCTTCGTTCATAGATTAAGTACTGAGTAAAGTAGTACTTAAGTACTAATAAAATGACAACTCTGGATTTTTCTGAAAATGTATTTAAAACTTGAAAGAAATGTCTCCTTAGTATAGGTATTTATCCTGCAATTTATCTCAGCAGGTTTGAAAAATTGTCCTCATACTTTGAAATAGTAAGTATATTAATGTTGTTATAAATGTTGTTGCAAAGCCACTCTTCAAGCTCTGAGAACATAAAGAGAACCTAGATTACGAGAACGGTTAATTTCATGAAGAAGCTTTCATGAAATGCTGTCAACATGTCTTTATGCTGGACATGAATGATCAACTTACTAGACAGGTACGGTTAAGTAGAGAGGTATTTTAGTGACCTGTGAGATCAGATGGCACTGCGGAGGTAGTCTCCCCTTGTTGCACAGAACGATTTCCCAGGGAATTTGTACTCTTCGTGTCGTATTTTCAGAAGGGCATTTCTGTAAAACTTACTGTGATGTGGGAAAGTCCCTTTTGCTTGGAATTGAAGTGCAATCAAACTTAGGATTTATAATGAGAAGTGGGGTTTTTTTGGTTTGTATGACTTAGAGCTCTGATTAGCTTATTCATTATGATTGGCAACCTTAGCTAAAGAGACAAGATTGAAAAGGTCACAAAGTTATCTGTCCTCTAACTCAAGATGATAAATCCAGGCAATGATTGAAGCAAACAAGTAGATGGGCTGGAGAAGCTTATCTCATACTTTGCTGCACTGTGCTTCCTATCTGGGGATACAGATAAGTTATAAATCACAAGCAGTAGAGTAGGTCTTCAGGTGGTGTGAGAGTCATCTGTCTCAGCATTGTGGTATGTCTACCAGAGCTTCCAAGAAGTCTCAAAATGCGGGGGTAATTTTTGTCCTGCAAACTGTCAGGCACGGTGACGTCCAGCATGTGGAAACTGATGAAATTCGTTTCCCAGCCTTTTGCCTGGGGGTGACAAGCGAGAACTCTTCCCAGGGGTTACAGACACCTTAATGTGCCATTTGGTGAGGGTCTAACACAAACATCTGGTTTGACCATTTGCTGAGTATGCAAACCAGTTGCAAAATGGGAAGCCTGACACAGAGCAAGCGTATGGTTACATGCCTTCATCAAGCACAACGCTGCAGAGAGTCAGGAGCATGCCGTGGCATTTCTCATATCCACTCGAAAGACTGCTCCTCCCATCATAGAATCGTAGAACGGTTAGAGTTGGAAGGGACCTTAAAGACCATCTAGTTCCAACCTCCTTGCCATGGGTAAGGACACCTCCCACTAGACCTGGTTGCTCAAAGCCCCATCCAACCTGGCTTTGGACGCTTCCAGGGATGGGGCATCCACAGCTTCCCTGGGCAACCTGTTCCAGTGTCATTCACCACCCTCATCGTGAAGTTTCTTCCTGAGATCTAATCTAAATCTCCCCTCTTCCAGTTTGAAGCCATTACCCCTCGTCCTATCACTACATGCCCTTGTAAAAAGTCTCTTCTCCAGGCTGGACAACCCCAACTCTCTCAGCCTGTTGTCATAGGAGAGGTGCTCTAATCCTCTGATCATGTCAGGTCTTTGATCTTCACCAGTGGCTGGACCACTCAAAGAAGTATGTGCTTGTTATTGTTTGCAAGGACGAAGGGCTGTCGCTTGGCTTTGGCAGTAGACGAGCCTGCTTTTAGATCCAGGAGTGCTACTTTCTCTGCTGCTGCAGCAGCAATTTCTGTGGCTCTTTTAAAAAAATAAAAATTATTTGGAGCTGTGGTGATTTGCTTAGTCTTAAGTAGTGGTTCATCTCTGCTAGAAATGCATTACTGCTGACTATTTTCTGGAGAAATAGTGAAACAGCATATATGTTTTTACATGATATTGAGTAAAATTGATTACAGCTAAGAATGTCCCGCTCAGTTATAAGAAGTGATGATCCTAGCTCACTAGGACAGAGATGTACACATTTATATGGCGGGCACAGACAGCTCTAGGGAGAGAGAAGGGGAAGAAATGTGGCTCTTAAAAGATGAATATTTTATCTGTTTTACCTAAATTGTACCTTACTCAAAAGCCCAGACAACACAATAGAAAAGAGAGAAGCACCTCTCTGAAAATAAAAGGCTTTCAGTTCACTAGAACTTCATTTATAATGGGCTTGAGAAACAGCTGACGTAGGAAAATGCTGAATGGTCATGCTAGGAAGCATAAAGCAGGAAAGTAATTTTTCACTTACTGATTCCATTTTGGTTGCCATCCTTCTTCTCCATCACATTAACCTCTGGAGAGCTCAGGCCAGGAGACCTCTTCCCTGTGGCACGGTGCCTCTGCCAGCCCTCGGGGCCCTCTAGGCCTGGCTGTAATACAGATAAGACCCAAATCCGACCAGTTTCTCCACTTCACAGAGGAGCAAATAGCTCTTGGGGAAATAGCGTGCTGGAGAGGTGATGCCGGGAGCAGGCTTGTCTGAGGCTCACAGGGAGAGTGTGGCTCATAATTTACAGTGATTCCAGACATTTCTCCCTGTCTTTAGAGGTGCTTTTTCTTTTGATGTTTCCCGAGTTACCTGAGCCTCCTTCTGCCATAGTAATTTACAGATTTTTTTCTTTAATCAAAGATTTCTATTTTTTTCTAATGTCTTCTGCTGTCAAGCCAACTTCGCTTACTTCTCACTGTGTCAACTGGGATATATGGCGTTAATATCAGAAGGAAATGTGGGCAGCTTGATTATTAGCACCTAGGTATTGTCAAGGTGGTATAATTTAAAAAGAGAAAAGAGCCATCTGAAATTGCATTGATCGATCTCATCAAAATTACAGCTTTTTATAGGAAAATAAACAACGGTTAAAGTACACTTCATCAGAAGGGTAAAGGTTAAAAACAATTGTGATTTCCATTTTAACCCCTCTTTGCAATTCATTGGTATGCATTTGAAGAAGGAAAACAGGTACAATGCTGGTTCATTTACATGTGTCCGGGTGAAATGTGTTGGCAACGTGTTGAGTCCTGGCTGGGCATAACAGCACTCACGCTTCTCTCCTGAACCCAGTCCTGCCCCTGACATGAGTGATTTTCACCCTTCTAATCCTCAGGAGGAAAAAAGCTATATAAAGCAAAGTGGGTGGTGGTTTTTCGCTTTCCTAATTTGACTTGAAAGAGAGATGCAA
The DNA here is from genome assembly GCA_008921705.1 of Burhinus oedicnemus. Classification (NCBI taxonomy): domain Eukaryota; kingdom Metazoa; phylum Chordata; class Aves; order Charadriiformes; family Burhinidae; genus Burhinus; species Burhinus oedicnemus. The sequence goes on along the minus strand of VFFE01007232.1, from coordinate 353,489 downwards.
TTTAATTGAGCTGTGGTCAGAAGGGTATCTTTCTGATGACCCCAGCTGGTTTTGGACCAGACCCTCTCAGCAGATCGATTATATACACTTCTCTGAAAAATGTCATTATTTACAGGTCTATAACTGTGCAAGGGATTTTGGGATCACATCATTTAGCACCTCCTCTGCAGTAAGTGTACTAGATGTGTCATATAAAGTTGTCTGGCTGGTTTCAATGTGAACTGGCGGCTGGTTCACCTCCAGCCTACCTGCAGCTCAGTGCAGTGGTTGTGGACCCTTCAGCCCTTCTGGCAGCCTTGGGAAGGGGCGGCACTTCTGGGGAATGTGCCTATCCAAAGGGGGAATGTCTGCTTGGAAAGGCAACACTCTGACCATTTTACTAAGAGCTGGAATTCAGAATAAAATTCTTTTAATAGATCCTGCTGGATGGTACACTTGCATTCAGCAATCTTTCATGTAGCTCCATAAATAGTCCACATAGAGAAACAGTGCAGAAACACATTCACAGTTATTTCCCATCCCCCTTCTCCACTGACCTTTTCTTTCAGAGGGTTTGGTGGATTAACCTCATCAAGTTAAACTCAGTATGTACTGAGGCCTTGTGTGCTCAGAAAGGTTGTTCCCTTTTCCAGCTTCATCTGTCGATCCAGTAAGATATCACCTCTCACTATCTCTCTCATTGCCTTTGTAAATTCAATGTCACTTTATATTGTGTATTTTTTCGTGCAGACGTATTCCTACATCCTTCTTTCTAGCATTAAACATGTACGATAGTGTTTATATGCAATATGAAAAATAATCACTTTTAAAATATTTATAAATAAATTTTATGGACAACTAGTCAGCAACTAAATACGTGGAATATAAATACTCAATTTTTCATGGAAGCACAATTAGGCAGCTGACACGAGGAGCTACAGACTGGGGTGCTGCAGTGGGAGAGAGCTGCAAGGGGTCAATGTGAGACTCCACAGAGGCAGCGACAGCGCTGGAAGAAGTGGAGCACAGCTTGGAGGGGATTGCGGGAGGTCAGAGACAGAGGGAGGTGATTAGCAGCCAGCTGGGAATGTAGAGAACTCTGGAGTCTGAGCTTGACACTGGTGTGATAATACAAGGAGGTTGAGAAGTCTGGAGATCCAGAAGTATTGTGGAAATTCAGGAATGGAATACAGAGAGAGCTACGGCAGGGCTGGGAGACTTGGAAAGGCTAACAAGGGTGAGTTACTGAAGTATATTAAAAATATGTCCAGATGAACTCTAGAGCTGTCAAACCCACTCCCAAGTACACTGACCTTTTCCTAGGAAAATATAAGACTGCATATTACAAGATATGGGATGCGGCGCTGGCACAGACTGCTGGTGCACGTATGAGCTAGAATAACGAAAACCCTCCTGTGGATTTATTGGAAGGTTTCAAATAAAACTGTGTAAATAGGCCGCGAAAAACCTTCTTGTACCTTGCCACAAATACAGTGCAGTGTGGTTGCGAATAGGATCTGCAGAGACGGTCAAGCCTCTGTCTAGCTATTGATGAGCTGCTGGAGCAACCCCTATGTTTTATCCACTCCTAGCCAGACTGGCCGTGGAGCAAAAGCTGCAGCAAGGTCTGTCTAAAAGCAATAGCCTCTCAGCAGCTCTACTTTTATTTCTGACAGTAAGAAACACATGAATTTGCACAAAATCAGTCTTGTAACAGTGGATGCGAGAAATCATTTGAATAAATAAAATATAATAATACCAGTACTTCTCTTGAAGTAAACAGCAAACCTTATCTTAATTCTCTGGAGTACTGACACTCCTGCTGCCACTCTCCCTTTCCACAGGTTTGAAACGACATTTTTCTCACAGTTATAATCCATATAATCCTAGTACGTGAACAGAGATAAGAATTAAATTAGAGACAGAGTATTGTAAGTGGAAAATTGGCTTGTAGCATTCTGCAGAAAGACCAGGCACTGCCAGTTTTAGGTTCAGTAGCAGGTTTACAGCAGGATGACCAGCACAAAAGGGTCAATTGTAATGAGGGGTCAGGGGTTAATTGTAATGAGGTTTCAGTTTTCTCAATGAGTCTGGTTTTTCACCTTGTATTAAATTGAGAAATTAATGAAATACTAGTCAGTATTTGCCTTTCAACTTCATTGCATAAATACTGGAATGCTTGAAATAAAAATGAAAAGTATTTTCACTCCCAGTTTTTAATATCCTTTAGTTTCATATAATATATAAGGCCCTTCATCGTGTTCTTTCTTTTAAAAGTAGTATTACCTAATGCACAAAGAAGATCTCAAACAACTCTTTAATAATACAATAGTGCTACAGCTGGGAATTGAAATCATGTAAGCTTACAATGAGCTCATCTGTTCCCATATGGCAAACAGAATAAACATTTTGGAGTTCTCAAATGTGCTTTTATCACTTGCAAGCTAGGAAATAATTCTGTAAAAGTCATCAAAGGAAATTTTATACTTCTCTAAATGGAATTCTTGTATCACTGTAAACATTGCTATGGCTTACTTGCTTATGTCTTTGCTATAAGCATGTACACAATTCCCGATCTATTTAGGAACTTGATTTTGTTAGGCCACTGTTTTTATAGCTGAAGATAACATTCAGCTTCTCATTTGAGAATAGTGGTATATGATACTACAAGAAATGCTGATTTAAGGGAAATATTTGTAATAGAAGTAAATAACTGCTTTTTAAATTTAATTAGAAACAGCATGAATCACCCCTTCTTTGTGATTATTGCATATACATGTTGTAATAGTTGCAGTAACCAGGTTTATAGCGAAAAGTTAGGCTGCAACACAATTTCTATGAAGAGCACTGAAACACCAACTTCTTAATCTAGTACTTTACACTAAGGGAAGGTGTGAGGTGCAAGATGTGAGGTGGTGGGGAATCTGTTCTGTATGACCACATAGCACAACCAATGGTCTGTACAGCAGGGACAAAATCCTGTCCTCTCCTGCAAGGACAGGGACGCAGCGTAGCTCTGCTGTAGGCCACGCCAAATGGTCAGAACAGACCATTTACTGCAAATCTCTCTTCTGGAATAAAGGAATTTGGAGAGTGGCTAGAGATATCTGAGGGGCTTCAGGTCATTACCTTTTATTTCACTTTTATGTATGAAAGCTAAAAAAAAGGTGCAGCAATATTGTCTGTCTTCTGATGTACGTTGATCTCTGGCAGTAGTTCTTCAGCAGTTTCAGGTCTGTAAGCTCTGAAATCTATAGGGCCCAAAGCGGCACAAGTCCTGAACACGTGCTCTTTGGCTCGTCAGGCCATGAAAATGCAGTCCCAGTTCAGAAAACTACTTTGCAGGTCTGATTTTAATAAGCGTGAATAAAATCCTGTTGTTTGTTCATACAGTGCAGATGTTAGCTCAGGGAAACCTTTGTAGCCTAGAAGGCAATCGAAGCCCTGAAATACATGAACATCAAACGTGTGCTGAATTCCCCAATGGTCCAAGTAAAGCCCATGTTGAAGTTTCTGTGCGAGCAGGTTGCAGGAAAAGCTGTGGGGCTGAGATCCCAAAGTGCATTTCACGGAGTGCCAGTAATTCAGATCGGGCAAATGTCCAGAGGCTGCTCTGATACTGTGAAACTTGGGAGACTTATTTCCTCATTCTTTATAAACTGTGTGTGTATCTCTGGGGTTTGGTTAGTGAGTTGCACCACAGGATACAAATAATTAATTAACTCTGGGATTTTTCTCACACAGCCCAAGACTATAATCGATCCATTTTGCAGAAACCTTTAAATCAGGCTCAGATTCTCCTCTCATCATGTCAGGAAATCCTCTGTGATTCTTAACCCTTTTGTTACTTAACTACTTGGCCCACTTGATGAATATTAAATACAGTACTACTTCAAAAAAGTCTAGTTAGTTGCTGCTCCTGCAGAGCAATCATTGCAGGGCCGAACAGCTGAGCTTTTGTAGAACGAAGGTTTGCGAACAGTGCTGGAGCAGTTCAGTGACTCCCAGTCAAAGCCAGAACTGGGCTGCAGGCTGGAAAGCGCGTCCATCGCCTCCACTCAAAAGAAAGGCAGTGTGGAGGCAAGAGACTACAGCTGTGGCTGATACCCTCAATGGCACAGCATTAAACTAGGCTGGAATATTAAATCTGGACTCTGATCTCTCTCAAACTTCAGTGGTTTTAGGGCACCTCTGTATCCATGAATGCATTTTTGGGGTGCCCCCTGTCTGCTCTCCCATGTGGTCTGGCCTCCCTGCCCAGCTGTGTCACATCCTCTGTGAAACAACAGATCAAAGTCATCCTTAAGCACCTAAGTTCTTTAATTTCTAAAAGCTAAGCAATAGGGAAGCTTCTGAAAGTTGATTCTGAGCATATCCTAAATTCATGGATTTGCAGATTCACGCTGAGAGGATACTGTGACACTTAAGCTGAGGATAATTCAAAATGTTCATAGTACGAACTCTCAGGAGTCTTAAAAAATGCAGCATGTCTAACTCAAGCCTACAGAGAACCTTTTAAAGTCTCTACCTCTGATCACTTCCCATTCCCACTGGCTCGCTAGAGCTGATGTTATCCTTCATTACCATATCAGTTACGCTCCCTCCTCTCCCTGCCTTCATGGAGCTCTTATGTGCACATGGCAGAAAAGGTGGAGTGCCATGGCCTCTGCTTTGATCCCGAGCTGAACCTGTGGCACTACAGCACATTTCCACGTGGAGCAGGAAAATTTAAAAAATAAAAAGGTCGGGGGGAAAGGGGAGGGGGGGTGGGTAAGGAAAGCCAAGATATTTAGGAGGAAGTGGGCGACCTGGATTATAACTGGTTATAAAAAGAAACTGCGTGGGCTGGATCTGACTTTGCAGTGATTAATACGTCGCCAGGTTCCCTCTGCAGGTGGCCAGAGGAGTTTCTGGGGCCTCCCAGTTCCCACCTCCTGGGTTTTCCAGGTGTTATTGTCCCTGTCAGATGGAATTCATTTAGAGTCAGAGCTATCTCTGCTGGTACTGGTGCCTGTCACCACCACTGACCCTCAGGGAGCTGGCACCCCATGCTGCACCCGCACTTTCCTCTTGCACAACTGCAAGTCTCAAGTCACCCTGACCTCAATTTCTTTTACAGCATTACTTCTTTTCTTAAGGAAGTTTTTCTGCTGAATGAAATGTCAGCAGATAACATCAGTGCTACTCCATAATTTAATAGTTCCAAATATGGGTTGGAGTCTGACTCAACATCCTTTTTTAGTAGAGAGTTTAATATTTTGATAATATTTCCCTATAACTCACTACACTGGGGACTAGCAAGTACAAGAAACATGACTTCAGACATTCCTCCCTGCCGTGTTTTTGCCAGCTCTCAAACATAACCGTGCTGTACTTGTTATGCCTGGCCCAAAAGGAGGTGGCAGTTGTGGCTCTGCCTCTAGCTCAAGGGACCCAGCCCTGCCGCCCCTCCGCTTTGCTCTCGGGGGGACCCTGCTTGGCTGCGGCTGCTGACTTACTGCTTCCCTTCAGCCACCTAAATTTCCAGTGATTTGTCTTAATGGTGGTGTTATCTTGGCTTCTAGGAGGATGACTGTAGTGAGTGAGGCAGCTTGTCTTCTCCAGACAAAATTTTTTGATATCTTTGTGAGAGGGGCCACAGAGAAGAAAGATAAGCAGAGAAGATCTTTTAATATTGCTGGATTAATGTTAACTGAGAAAGAAAACTTAAGGAATACAGCACTTCCAGGAAGAAGAATGTCTTCCAAAATCCCTGTTTTCCAAACCAGACTGTTTTGAGGATCAGAACTGAAAACCAAGAGATGCCATTCTTCACAGAGCTGTGAGAATGCCTTAGGAGAACCCATGTCTTCACAGCCACAGTGATCCTTTTTCACTGGAATTTGTCCCTGGTATAAAAGAACCCTCTTGGTTGGATGTGTTCTCAGCCCTAGAATAGATACTGTGTACTCGGGGAGGGAGTGGGGGAGGGATGGAAATCTGTTTTCAAGAGTGCTTTACCTGTTGGCATCACTTACATATACCTATAGAAGGAACCATTCCCCAGTCTTAGTATTTGGCCTCCACATTTCAGCCCAGGGACAACCCTACTGAAACCTTTATGCTCTTTACTGTAACTTTGAATATCACATTAATTATTACATCAGCTGCTAAATGTACCAGTAATGCTAACAAGACCTAAACATTTTTGCAGCCACAAGACCCCATTTGTATACATAGTTGAAGAAACTTAGGTTCACAAAGAAGTTTTTGCCTCTGAAGCTCCTCCCTTCCATGAAGTGATGGCTGATGGGATTATGGGTCACCACTGCAGCAGCCGGAGCCTTCAGCTCCTTCCTCAAGAGCAGGGCGATAAAACCTTAGTCTTCACATTTAAAATGTGAAACCTGGAGACAAGAAGGCTCCGGGGAGACCTTATAGCAGCCTTCCCGTCCCTGAGAGGGGCCTACAGGAAAGCTGGAGAGGGACTTTTTACAAGGGCATGTAGTGATAGGACGAGGGGTAACGGCTTCACACTGGAAGAGGGGAGATTTAGAATAGATCTCAGGAAGAAATTTTTCACTCTGAGGGTAGTAAGACACTGGAACAGGTTGCCCAGGGAAGCTGTGGATGCCCCATCCCTGGAAGTGTCCAAAGCCAGGTTGGATGGGGCTTTGATCAACCAGGTCTAGTGGGAGGTGTCCTTGCCCATGGGAAGGGGTTGGAACTAGATGGTCTTTAAGGTCCCTTCCAACCCAAACCATTCTATGATTCTATGAAAATGCAGCAAGACAGGGTGCCGTGTGTCTGAAGACCCAGGCCGGAAGGAGCAGGACCTCAGACATGTGCTCAGAGGTTTCACAAGGTGAAGGGACCCCAGTGCCTGCCATTTCCCTTTGGAGCGGCAACCGGCCCACAGAGCTGCCGGCCCCAGGCTGCGGCAGCGAGACAGCTGGCAGCTCACAGCTCCTTCCTCAGCTTGAGCAAGCACTTCTCTCACTTGCAGTTTATATGATACAGTAAAAACTCGGAAAGGCTTTTGTGAAGGCCTCCTGAGGAAGCCATGCTTCCATGAGAATGGAGTGCTCGTAGCGGAGTGCTATTTGTATTTTCTGGATCAACAAAGAACTAAATGGATTTTGTTACCTACAAACCACATAGGCTTACTGCGAGCAAGTGCTGACACAGTAAATGTAGCTGTAAGAAAGTGAACTGCAGGTTGCTGATCCCTCTCCGTCTCTCCTTTTGCATGAGACTACATTTTTACAAGGTGCAGTTTAACCTGAAATTTGACCTATCTTCCTAAGAAATTAGTTAAATCAATAATAGCTGTCTACTTAGAGACTGAGGAAAAACAGTGGGACTTGCAAAGCTGCTCTGAAATTCATTTCCAGTGAGGTGAAAGCTCATCTTAAAAATTGAAATTTCGCTCTGATTATTGCTGCAGTTAGAAGATTAAAAAACTCTTCTGGTAAGCTTGCAGGAACTTGTCACAGCAAAGAGCTTAATGATATTATTTTATTCTCCTTGTGACATTAGTCTTTCCATTAAAACTTTAGTGCTTTAATCATTAAGAGATGAACTGTAAGTGTTAATTGAGATTAGAATTATGTTTACATACAGAGCAGCTCACTCTGAAATGACCTTGGCCCTTGTCACTTGTGCGTGACACTGTGAGTGTATTCCTGTTTCCATTTTTAAATAGACACAAGGGTAATGTAATCTGAGGATTTGTTTTGATGCACTCCTTCAAGCGGCAATTTTTGCCAGAAATGGTGAAATAAGCAGGTTTTGCAGAGGTCGGTAGTCAACCATTGACTTCTGTGGCTGCGCAGGGCTGAAGGAGGCAGCGCTGGCTGCTCTGCCGCTGCTGCTCGCCTCAGCTGCCGTGTGCCCCGTCGGCACGTCTGAAAGGGGACGCAGTGCAAGTGGAGAATTCGTTTTTCAGTGACAAATAGGAGATTAAGATCCCTTGTTATCATTCAAGCTCTCAAAGTACTTTTTAAATGAATAATCTTACTACGGGATACCACATCCACTTCAGGCAATAGCAGTGTGCCCCGTCTACCAAGATGACTCCTGTCATTTAACTTGCATTTCCTCTCTCCTGCAAAGTCCTTCTTGGTGCTGTTAATGCAGCCTAATAAGTGTCTGCATATCCATGTGAGTAAAGTTGCTCGTACACGGCATGAATGTCAAGAAATCTGTGCTCCCAGTAAAATCTCTCAACCATTACAGGATTTGCTTAGATGACAGACTTTATGTGAATGGAAGATAATAATTTTATGCTTCAGCATAGCTGAGTACTTCTTAAAGAGAAAGTGGTGAAGCATGTCAGATTATTTACCAAAGTACTGTAAATATCACAGGCTGCAATTATGTGAGTGCAAAGGAGGAAAATGCATTAGTGTTGTCCTCTTAACCAAAACCTCGCGTTCCCAGCTGTATGGCATGCACTTAATATGGAGCTCATTTAACATACTTAATAATTGAGTTGCAACCTCAGCTTTGAAATTAAGGAATAGAGAATATGAACCATGATAGCAAAATGAGGGATTAGTCTTCTCTGTCTCTATCTCATTCTTCAGTCTTCAGCATTGCCTAGTAGATGTAGCCACTGTATGAAATCAGGGCAAACAGGTTTTAACACAGGGAAATAGCTTTAGTTATAAAAACCATGCAGCTCATACAGCAGTAGTTTAAACTCTCATGACTTGACGAAAATCAGGAAAGCTGACTTGCATTGTGACCTGCAAAAGATTAAACTTCAGTGAAACTGGAGCAAGTCTTTGCAGCACAAGGCAGTGCTCTTCTGAAGTTAGCAGGCTCTGAGCAAGCCCAGTGCTCTGCCTGGCCCAACGCTCCCTGCTTCTTAACTGAAGGTATTAGCTTGGGCCAATGTTACTGTTGACATGCTTTTGTGTCTTCTGATTCCTATCCAAGCTCTGACCAAGTGATATCTAGCTTAGGTGTTGATACACATCTCTGTGTGCGCTGGGTAGACGACAAGCCCAAGTGATTCAGCTGTTACGGAGCAGGAATGAGCCAACAGCAGGTTTTCAGACTGAACTGAATCCTCCAAATGGTCACTGATGGTAACTCTGAGAAGACAAATGTCCCGAAGCACTCTGCACGAGCCAGCGGTACCCAGCCTCATGCCAACGCTCCTGGGCAACCAGCTAGAAGGCAGCTCCAGTCCTTGAAGCTATTATGACTCACTTTTGTGCTATTGTGTTGACACTAATAAGCCATGGCTGGGGTTTTTTTCAGCATTGGCATAGTCACACAAAAGCATCTGTGAATGCCTTCTGACCAGAAGTGGGTCTGCAGTCAGACAACTGCACCCAGCAATGGGGATGTGCCCGAGATGTTATGTTACAGTTGTTGTGAACACAACTTTGTGGTTGTTTCAATCAAGCCAACACACGCTGCCTGAGTGTATCGGCCAGAGGTAGTGGGAAAGGCCAGAGCTGCTGGCAGATGCTCCTGCCTCTGTCCAGGCTCCAGCTGCCGCCTCTCCCCGGTGTCAGCAAGTGTTTTTCTGCTCAGGTGGTGGCCCTGCTTGATGCCATGCAGACTAACTGCTGTAGGGATGAGGCGTATGAAGCTTCTGCCCACCTTCAAGGACCTGTGTAGGCCTGCTCTCTTGCAAATAAACAAGTCCAGCTGAAAACCAGAGAGGTTTGGACCTTTTGATGCTGAGCTGCGAACAATTGAACCAACAAATAAAAATCCAAATTGTCAAACATGCAAGAGAGCTGAAAAACAGGAGTTGCTCTCAGTGCCTTCTCCAAGACACAGACTAGCAATTTCCCTGGTGACTATTGGGTTAAATCTGCATTATTTTGATTTTTCCCTAGAGCCACTTTGTCAAATAAAAGTAGATCACACCTCTGTATAATCCATTGATTCACTGAGGTGAAAGAGCTGAGCACAGCTCTTGCTTACGTTGTCTAGAAATAGCGGCTCGGTATCGGCAGAGCCAATCCTGCATGTGCCTGGCAAAGGCCAAGGTACTTTCTCTTGAACCCTACTTGCTCCTGGCAAATGGCATGCAGGAAATGAGAAATATCCATACATCTCCCACGTGCTCTGCTCTCCTACCCGTAGCTCACACTGGCAAGGAGTGTTTACTGGTTTAATCACAGATGCCCTTCACAGGTGGCGCAGCCACCTTTAGAGAAAAGATAATCTTTTGAAGCTAAGATGTTTTAATGCCAAAATCTTAACAGGCTGCTTGGAGAGTGCTAACCGGTCCCGTGCGTGTCTGCTTTTCCAGTAGCTTGGGGCAGCCATGCCTGAGACACAGTAATCCTCAGCACTAAAGACATTTCTCTGCCAAAAGTTGCCATATTAGCTACTGTAATTGTAAACTTTGCTAAAACTAAAGATGATTTGGAGAGGAGTATGAATTATTGTGTTTTAACAGGATCGCAACCAATTAATACATAAATCTTTCTAACTCACAAAGTTAAAAAGCATAGTGAGTCTTAAGGTCCCTATACATTCTTATCACTGTGTGGAATGCCCTAAATGTGCATCTTCCAAGTCCATAAATGTCTCGGAATCGCTAGAGAGAAAACACTTAAAGTGCTGATGGATTTTCTTTTGACTCTTTAATGAAGCTAATACGCTTGTAAAAAGCCTTTGGTAAGGTGGGAGAGGGAGGGAGATTTAAAAAAAGCTTTTTAAAATCTAACATCTTCAGAGTTTTTCCCTGAGGTGCTTGGAGATTTCTTCTGTTCGGAATCATGCTGTGGAAAGGGCATCAACAAATTAAAGAGCATCAGTAAACAGATGAAAACCAGTGCACAAAGTAATGTCAGTGCAACTTGTAAGCGTTTCTCTGGACTTCGGTTCAGGTCTATAATGTTGCACAGTGACTTCAAAGGTTTCCATTATTTTTGGTGGTTGCACATACACCGCTTTCAATTTAAAAACAAACAAACAAACAAAAACTTCAGCTTCTACTCTGTTTTAGATTTTATTTTAAACCAGGCGAACTAGGGGGTGTTCTGACCGCTGTCCGGCTGGACAGAGGCAGAGGATCACCCCGCCGCAGCCCTTTCTGTACCAAAGCTGCCTGGTTTAAAGCTACCTCAAACCAGGACACACTTGTATGACACGGACTCGTGGCTTTGGAGAGCGGAGCAGACTGGCATGCTGTTTGCCCAAGGTCACACAAGAGCCGAACCAATCTTCAAGGGCATCCCAGGGCCGCAAGCTGCCACATCACTGTGTAATTCTGACCCTATGGGGGGGATGGTGGAACCAAAAACCAAGCAAAACAAAAAAACCCAGTGGTCCTGTTTTCATACCTGACGCTTCTCAGTTTTTAGAATGGGACAAAAAAAACCCCAAATGCGGTGCAGGCAAACCCGAGACGTGGCAGCCTCTTAGCAGGGAAGGCGGCCCGGCGGCAGGCGCTGCCGGGTTCCGCGGGGCCCCGGGCTAACGCGTCGGCGGGGGCGAACGCGTGTGACGACGGGCTGTGAGGGGGTGCGGGCCAGAAGCGCGGGGGCCAGCCCCGGGGTCGGGGGGGGCGCGGCAGCCCCGGTGCCGCCGGTCGCCAGGTGGCAGCAGGGGGACGCGCCGCGGGCGGAGCTGGGCCCGGCGGCGCCGCCGCGGCTCCGGTCCCGGCGTCCGCGGAGTTAAAGTGCTGCGGTTTGACTTCCCGCAGCGATACCTCGGGTCTGTTGTGGAAACGCTTTCGTTCGTTCAATTACTTTAATAGCAGTTAAAATGAGCAAAAGTGGAGAGGTTATGAGCGAGACAGAGAATAATTTCCCCCCTTGGTTTTAGCAATTCAAATTTTAACTAAAGCGGTGTAAGAGGTGAATGTGTTATTCTGCCTCTCATCCTTCTCCTTCTTTCTGTCTTCCTCTATTATCATTAAGCATAATTTATGTTGCCATACTGCAGATTGCTTTGCTGCTGGATGAGTAGTTCCTGCGTGGTTATTTGGTTTCATCTTTGCGTTTCACTGTATTTAATTGCCGCGCAGGTTGGTGTGCCGTAGCGGTAGAAGTTATGAGTTGTTCATACTTCTCTGGTTATTTTTCAGTGCAGTCTGAAATCTTGTAAATGAATATTTTCTTCCTTGCTCTGTTCATTCTTCAATTTAATTTTTTGATAAAGAAGCAAACAAATGAAAATAGCGCCAGTGAAATCTGTATTTCCAGTGTTTCAGTTATTTATGACAGTGATTTCTGCTTCAAGCATCCCAGCAGCGGATTTCCATTTATTATGTGACTGACTGTGAATATAGACAACATCCCTAAAAGAATATTCAGCTCCATAAATATGGCGGAAGATCAATTTGGCTGTATCGCAAGTCTTACTTTTCCTGATTTGCTGTTATTCGATCCCTGACCTTTAGGTTATGCTCAGTAAGGGGAACCAGGCAGATAATGGGTACTTAAAAATTACTAATCTAAAAGCATCTGACAAGTTGCCACACAGGAGATTAATGACTGAAGCAAACAGTAGTGAACAGTAAAATGACTCTTAACTGGACGCTGACTTAGGATGAGAAATCAGAGCTGTTAAAGGAGAGAAAGCTTTTAGTAAATAATATTTGGGCTTGTCAGAGATATCTTGGCAAGGTCTGGACCTCGCACCCCACCACCAGACAAAAGCCAGTGCTGTGTGTTTGCACGGGGACATGCACGTGGCCATTGCAGAAGGACAATCTTCTTCTCCAGAGCAGCCGCTGTTGCTCTGACTTCCCCTGGCCACGAGGCAACGTAGGACTGATTGCCACCTCACTCACATGGCTGTACCCGCAGCGCTGCTGAAACTGTTCCCAGAGCCACGGCGCGACCCTGGCAGCGATGGAGATGGGCCAGCCTGGAGCTGTGTGCGCTGGGCTGCCAAGCAGGGGTGGATTGCAGGCAGGAGTTGCAGACAAAGCCTTTCTGCATGGGCAGCAGGTCTCCAGCGAGCGCTGTCACCTTCAGCTGGCCACTGCTGCCAGAGCGGAGGGGACGTGGGGTGCCCCCACCCCGAGAGCACTGCCAAGTACTCGGAGTACTGGCAACGAGCTAGGCTGCTTTGATCCAAGTATCCTACTTGTTAGCCAGATCTAGCAGGATCCGAGTTGTCTAAGAGACTGTCGTCCTTTTTCCTCTTTTTTTTTTTTTTTTTTTTATAT